>CM074720.1:28044858-28145719 GCA_037306005.1 Rhinophrynus dorsalis | reverse complement strand
TTTACTTTTTATTTTCAAGTTCCATTTCATTTAATTTTATCTTACAAACGTCTGGGCTGCAGCCACTTCCGCACAGACTGCAGCCCGACGCTCTGCCTCCGCTCTCCTCCTTCCTCTGATGACGGAGGCTTCAGTCTGGAAGCTGGATCGATCTCATTGGCTAGATATCGATCTCTGCCAATGAGACCGCTCCAGCTTACTGACAGAAGCCTCTGTCATCGGAGGAGGGCTGAGGCAGAGCTCTGTAACCGCGGAGAACCGCAGACACATGGGAGTGGCTGCAAAACAGACTTTTGTAAGTTAATTTTAAATGAAATGGAACTTGAAAATAAAAAATAAATAACTATTTATGGCATGTTATGCATAGGTGACACATCCACTTTAAATTATTGCAGGGTGACTTTAGAATGGCTGAAAGTTCTGCTTTAACTGCCACTTTACAACCTTGGATGCTTGGAAGGTCTGCAACGCATTGCAAAGTAATGTTCATTGGAAAGTTCTCTAGCATTCAAGGAGTTAAAAACGAGAGCATGGCAAAACAAGCAAAATGCGTTGAGAGTGTACTCACGCATCCAAGGGAGGTTCAACTAGCCATCTCTGACTTATACATTTAACAAAACAAATTTGTCTAACATTGACACTGCACACATGAGAACATCACCAACAAATTCATCCCCCTGGTCCAGTGATTCCCAAGTTTACAGGGGCAAAAAAAAATGTCACACAAACTCTTCGGAACCCAGAAACCAAATCCTAAACCCTTGGATGATGGACAATTCTCTAGCCTCCAAGAGATTAACATAGTATCAGTATAACATGTTTTAGAATGCTAGTTTGCACTGGTAACTTAACTGTGAGTGCCAGAGACATATCCAAAGCATTGAATTGCAACGCATGGGTTACCACTATGGCACGCAAAGGTATAAATCTAAATTATTAGTCTAAAATTTTAAGCAACCATTACCAGAAACTTGTATATATACACAGTAATGTGCAAAAGTTTTAGGCAGGAGTGAAAAAGTGCTGTAAAATAAGAATGCATTAAAAAAATAGACATGTTAATAGTTTATTTTTATCAATTAACAAAATGCATAGTGAGTGGACAGAAGAAATATCTAAATCAAATCAATATCTGGTGTGACCACCCTTTGCCTTCAAAACAGCATCGATTCTTCTAGGTACAATTGTACAAAGTCAGATATTTGTTAGGCATATAGACAGGTGCATAATTAAACAATTATACCAAACAGGTGCTAATGATAGTCAATTTAATAAGTAGGTTGAAACACAATCATTAACTAAAACAGAAACATCTGTGTAGGAGGAATAAAACTGGGCGAGGAACAGCCAAAATCAGCTAACAAGTTGAGGTTTCTGAAGACAGTTTAATGTCAAAAGTCATACAACTATGGCAAGACTGAGCACAGCAACAAGACACAAGGTAGTTTATACTGCATCAGTAAGGTCTCTCCCAAGCAGAAATGTAAAGGCATACAGGGGTTTCCGGATGTGCTGTCCAGGTCTTTTGAAAAAAAAAAAACAAACAAGCAACATAGAGGACCGTAGGTGCAGTGGTCGGCCAACGAAACTTAGTGCAGCAGATGAAAGACACTTCATGCTTACTTCCCTTCACAATCAGAAGATGTTCAGCAGTGCCATCAGTCCAGAAGTGGCAGAGAACAGTGGAACCCTGGTACACCCATCTACTATGCAGAGAAGACTGGTCAAAAGTGGGGTGTAGAAAAATGGCAGCCGGTGCTCTGGACTAATGAGTCAAAATTTGAAATATTTGACTGTAGCAGAAGGCCGTTTGTTTGCTGAAGGTCTGGAGAGCGGTACAAGAATTAGTGTCTGCAGGTAACAGTGAAGCACTGTGGAGGGTCCTTGAACATTTCGGGCTGCATTTCTGCAAATGGAGTTGAGGATTTGGTAATGCAATACTATCAGGGAGGCATCTTAACCCCAGTTCTGTCGTTTTTGTATTGTATTATTTCAACTTCTGTTAAGCGCTGTGTACATGTATGGCGCTATATAAATAAAGATACATACATACATACATACATCTGAGTGGCCCCAAATTTATTTTGCAGCATGACAATAACCCAAAATTTACAGCCAAAGTCATTAAGAACTATCTTCAGCATAAAGAAGAACAAGGAGTCCTGGAAGTGATGGTATGGGCCCCACAGAGCCCTTATCATCATTGAGTCTGTCTGGGATCACATGAAGAGAGAGAAGCAACTGAGGGGCCTAAATCCACAGAAGAACTGTGGTTGGTTCTCCAAGATGTTTGGAACAACCTACCTGCCGAGTTCCTTACAAACCGTGTACAAGTGCACCTAGAAGAACTGATGATGATTCGCAGGCAAAGGGTGGTCACACTAAATATTGATTTGATTTAGATTTCTCATCTGTTCAATCACTACGCATTGTGTTAATTGATAGAAATAAACTATAAACATGTCTATTTTTGAAAGCATTCTTACTTTACAGCACTTTTTCACTCCTACCCTAAAACTTTTGCACAGTAATGCGTATATAAACATTTTTTTTAAATATATATATATATTTTTAAAAATTTTTAACCCCTTAAAGACCGGACAATTGCGTACCTGGCCAGCATTTAAGGACCACAGACCATTTTTTTCCCCCAGCATTCAGTTCAGAGCTCCCCGAATGGCATGCAGCAGCGCAGGGAGCCCTGAATTCCATGATGGTCCTGGCACGTCATGGGTTGGGGAGCGATAAAGAACCCATGATGTGCCAGGACCATCAAGGTTCCTTAAGGGGTTAAAGGGGTACGCCACAGATAAGGCTATAAAAGAACCACTACCCAAAAAACACAAAATGAGATTGAAGAAGAAAATTAAAATCCAGTAACGTTATTACTCTATTATCCTGAAAAACAGCAGGCAACAAATGGCGAATGGTGCCTGACCTCACACATTTTGCATGCAAACAAAATGCTTAGTCATAGGAATGTGTGGCATTTGCACATTAACTATACAAGATCAGGCTTTGTACACCATTTTTGCTTGCTATTTGCTTTATGATAGATTAATAAAGATATCACATGTTAACCCCTTACCGCCCGAGGACATACATGTACGTCCCGAGCGGATGTCCCAGGTGGACAGAGGACGTACATTTACGTCCCAGAAGTCGTTCAAACAAATGAAACAAAAATGTCTGGCGGGCGTTAAGTCTGGCCACACGTCACTAAGGGGTTAATAAATTTACTGCTTCAAGCTTATGCCTGTTATCTGAAACTTTCCTTTTGGCCTGCACCAGATCAACAGGACTGGCAGAATGCCGCATAGCACTGGTTGTGTGCTGAAGGTCTGGAGAGCGGTACAAGAATGAGTGTCTGTAGGCAACCGAGAAGCACTGTGTAAGGTTCTTGCACATTTCGGGCTGCATGTGGACATGTTTCTACTGTAACTTGAGTCACTCACCTGTCTTTGATTCAAGCTAAGGCCATGGGGCCATCTGAGGCCCTTAGGAATGGAGAATCCAGTCCTTCTTGCAAATTCTATTAAAGAATACTAAAAATGTAATATACCTCAAAAATAAATAACCCTTACAAAAGTTTGAACAATTAGGCAGATATTTACTGCAGAAAACGTACTGTAATACCCCAGTCTAGTTCCTTTGTGGCTGCAGAGCCACACATTTATATACCAGTATTGTTCTACTATCAGATATAAAAATATATTAGTTATCAATGGAACCCCTTCCTCTTCATGAACCCTGGATTCCACGTAACAAAACCACTGATCTACTCACCACAGTCTGACGGCATTGGTGCTGCAGCCACAGAAAATGTGACGGTCCCTTTGTAACCCAAATAGCAAGTCTGGTATCTGTGAATGCAGAGAAGAGAATCTCCTTCAACGCAACCAGAGTCCAGATCTTCTATGGTCATCTTCTAGTACGTGACCTGCGCAGTAGGACAAGAAGGTTATAGTTATTAAGCTTAGTGCTGAAATGTTAACACTGAATAGCAACTGAAGTGAATTCTAATACGAATGGGACCTCCAGCATGAACTGAATTGGGCTCCTGGCTGAGAACTGCTTGGGAGAGGAGCAGGATTCACATTGTAAACAGGAGAAATATGTAATTATGGTAAAATACATAAAATTATCTAACTTGGGAGTGAGAAACATCAATGTACACCGGCATTAAAGGGATAGTAATACTTCGTTTTAACTTTATTTTATTTTGTAGGCATTAAAAAACTTGAAGAACAATATAAGTCTTATCTCTCAAACCATAAAGGTAAAGTAAAGTTTCCCCTCCCGCCCCTTTTACCTAGTGTAAGCCATCTCTTCTCAGATGTGGAATCCAGTCCATAGACCAGACAGATAACAGAAGGGGACAATCTTCTTCCTATGAGAACAATGAAAGCCCTGTCCCCCTTGACAAGCTTTTCAGGTTTTTCCCTTATCTTAATTGAAGATTGTCCCTCTCTGCAGTCTATCTGGGCACCTCCCTTCTGATCTGGCTGAGCAGTGTTACATCAGTAAAAGGGGCGGGAGGGGGATACTTTGTCATTGAATTGCTCTGGAACTACAACTCTGACATAATTGAAATAACACTCTCCAACGTCCAAATACTATGATGATTAATTAGAGCTGCTTTTATTATGAAACATTACTATCCCTTTAACGGATAGTAATGTCAGAAAAAAGTATTAATTATATGGTAGATACAATTAAAAGAGAGAGTACTTGCACTTATTCTTATCTCTCAAACAGTTATGGTTTAAGAGATATAGGAAAATAAAGTTCTCTGGTCCCTCCCCTTTCTGCTTGACGAGCTGTAAAGCTGTCAGAAGCAGATTCTGGTCGCTTGACCATATGTGGCTCTTCAGCAGTGCCGATATAACGATATGTAAAGATAAATAGTTACTTTAGAACAGTCTGCAAAGTGTGCCTGGCGTGCAAGCACGCTTTGTAGACTGTTCCAATGGAGTATTTATTTCTAAATAGCGTGATTTCAGCTCTGCTGAAGAGCCTCTGTCTGGTCAAATGACTGGAATCTGCAGCTGTCAGCTAGATGGCAGACTTGAGTGAAACAGCCAGGAAAAGGTAACTTTAGCAGGTTATATCTCTAAAACCATAAAGATTTGAGAGATAAGACTTACATAGAGGTTAACCTTTTTTTAATGTCTACAATATTAAATCAACTTAAAATTAACCATTACTATCCCTTTAAAACTACATAAAGAGACGCACAGACGGACTTTCAAGGATTAGGAGCAATGTTTCAGAATTGGTCCTTCCAGTTTCAGGATAAAAGATTTTGGCGATAGGACATTTATCTAAGAGTCAATGGCTAAAGATACAAACACAGTGATACTTGCAGGTTATCATTTTACATATTTATGTATAACCAGGTCTCATTTATCAGTGAACAAAAATAAGGATTCACCATGGAAATGTGCAATACCCACACGTCAGGGTTTGTCTGGAGTATCCTACAGAAGTCAAAGGATGTGAACAAAGCCATAAACAGGGGGGATACGGACAATGGAAAAAAGTGGAGCAATTCTGGGGTGAGTCATTTGCACTGTGACAAATAAAAATTCCCAGGGATTTAAATGGGGGTTTTTCTCCGCTTGCTAGAGAGGTCTCAAACACACTGCAGGTGGGGCCGGTAAAGGGGAGGGGATGTCACTTCTCCATTAACCCTTTAAAAGGACTTTAGGAGTGCTCACCGAAATGAAAATCAATGCCCTGCACACCCCACTTCTCCTTAAAGTGGACCTGTCGCCATGATTTTTTTTTTTTTTTAAATAATTTGAAAAACTTCATTCAAAACTGTCACTTTAGCCAAAAGTCCAGCAGATATGTATAGTTAAAGGGATAGTAATGTTTCATAATAAAAGCAGCTCTAAATAATCTTAATAGTATTTGGGCCATGGAAAGGGTTATTTCAATTCTGTCAGAGTTGTAGTTCAAGAGTAATTCAATGATAAAATAACCCCCTCCCACCCCTTTTACTGATATAACACTGTTCAGCCAGATCAGAAGGGAGGTGCCCAGGTAGATTGCACAGAGGGACAATCTTCAATTAAGATAAGGGAAAAACTTGTCAAGGGGGCAGGGCTTTCATTGTTCTCACATGAAGAAGATTGTCCCCTGCTGTTCTCTGTCTGGTCTATGGACTGCATTCCACATCAGAGAAGAGATGTCTTACACTAGGTAAAAGGGGCGGGAGGGGAAACTTTATCATTCAATTACTCTTGAACCACAACTCTGACAGTATTGATATAACACTCTCCATGGCCCAAATACTATGATGATTAATTGGAGCTGCTGGTTTTGTGACACATTACTATCCCTTTAAGAAATATTGACACATTTCTGGGAATATAAAAAGTCAACATTAGCATAGGAAACATCACTGAAAGGCTTCATCAGCATATGAAACTGCAAGGATACAGTCATTAACATATGGCACCAGTGTAAATATCTCCCTAACTGTACATTTGCTGTTTTTTTTGGCAAACATGACACATATGCAGTTTTTATTGACGTTTTCATATATGTAAACTTGAATCAAGGAAACAGTTCCACTTTAAAAGGATAAGCCCTTAGCACCTGGTCTCTGGAAACTCAGCCCATTTCAATCAGCCATTCCCAATCCACTTAGGAAAACCCCTTCTTAGCTCCACCTCCTTATCCCACCCATCTTGCTTAAGCCCTGCCTGCCTAATGATATCAGTTGTGTCACGGGAACCCTCCCACACAGACCAGGAGACGAAGATGTTCTCACAAGAAAGCCAATAGCACTGTAAAATAAGTGAGCACTTAAAGGGGCAGTAAACTTTTTTTATGAAAAAATATATATTGTAGCGATTTCCCTATTGAGTAAAATAAGGGTACTCCCACTGCCGAGATATTTATATTTCCAGAGTTATTACAGTTTAAACCCGTGTTTTTTTACATTAGCCCTCTAGTGGTCAAATTCTAATTAGATGTCCTGTTAGATTCTAATGGAGAGGAAAGTCAGAAAAGTCAGAGACATACAGTTCTCCATAGAATGTGATAGAAACTGCTGAGTCACTTCCTGTCAGTTAGAACTATCAGGAAGTAAACACGGTAAATTTACTTCCTGTCATAATTATTAGGAAGTAAACACAGTAAATTCACTTCCTGGTTATTTAAACTGCTATCATTTTTGAATAAAACATCTGACAGCGATGGTAGTGACCTTGTTTTATTCAGCTGTAAATGCGCTATAAAATATGTCTTTTCATAAAAAAAGTTTACTGCTCCTTTAATAAGTAAAGTCTAGTATAAAATGAACAATTAAGATTGGCTTGATAAAGCGGTGTGAACCACAAAACACGCAACCATTTTTTTAAATCAAATTATACTCAGGCTGAGTATTGAAGCTGTACTTTTTATGGAGTTTGCATTAAAGGGGATGTATCACCCCTATACAAGTTTGCCTGAATAGTTAGATTATATGGCAAATATGAGTAAAAGTGTATTATTATTATTTTTACAAAGCTCTGTTTGGATGAGATTTTGAAGTTATAATGGCCGCTGCCCTGCACCTACTTCCGACTGTGGTTACCTGCTCTGTCTCTGCTCCCCTCCCTCTATCCAGACTCCTCCAATGACAGAGGCTTTCTGCCTGTAAGCTGGAGTGGTCTCATTGGCAGAGATCGATATCTAGCCAAAGAGAGAGCTCCAGCTTACAGGCAGTAAGCCTGTCATTGGAGGAGGGTGCATAGAGGGAGGGGCGCAGAGGCAGAGTGACAGACTGTGGTTACAGAGCAGGTAACCACAGTCGGAAGTAGGTGCAGGGCAGCGGCCATTATAACTTCAAAATCTCAACCAAACAGAGCTTTAAAAAAAAAAAAAATAAATAATACACTTTTACTCATATTTGACATATAATCTAACTATTCAGGCAAACTTGTATAGGGGTGATACATCCCCTTTAATGCAAACTCCATAAAAAGTACAGCTTCAATACTCAGCCTGAGTATAATTTGATTTAAAAAAATGGTTACGTGTTTTGTGGTTCACACCGCTTTATCAAGCCAATCTTAATTGTTCATTTTATACTAGACTTTACTTATTAAAGGAGCAGTAAACTTTTTTTTATGAAAAGACATATTTTACAGCGCATTTCCTGCTGAATAAAACAAGGTCACTACCATCGCTGTCAGATGTTTTATTAAAAAATTATAGCAGTTTAAATAATCAGGAAGTGAATTTACTTTACAGAGCAGGTAACCACAGTCGGAACTAGGTGCAGGGCAGCGGCCATTTATAACTTCAAAATTTCAACCAAACAGAGCTTTAAAAAAAGAAAATAATACACTTTTACTCATATTTGCCATATAATCTAACTGTTCAGGCTAACTTGTATAGAGGTGATACATCCCCTTTAAAGGGACAGTAATGTCCCATAAAAACTTGTTATAGTTTTGTAGAGCAGGAAAAAAATAAGCTGAATGGCACAAACCCTATCTCTCACACCACTATGGTTTGAGAGATATAGGCATAGAAAAGTTCCCCCCTCCCTCCCCTTCTCCTAATGTCAGCACTGTCCTGACTGCAGGGGAATCCTATCCTGGAATCAGCCTGTGGCTCTGCAGCAGAGCCGCAATATAATTACTTCACTGGAAAGGTCTACAAAGTGTGCCTGGTTTGCAAGCACACTTTGTAGACCTTTACAATGAAGTAATTATTTTGCAATAACGCAATTTCGGCTCTGCTGAAGAGCCTTCTCGTTTTGGCCGACTCAAATCTCCTGCTGTCAGCTTTATAGCCGACATCAGGAGAGGGGGAGGAAGGGGGGAAGTTTCAATGCCTATATCTCTCAAACCATAGTGCAAACCAAGCACGCATAGAAGACCATTTTAGTGAAGGATTTCTGTTTCTATAATGCAATCTCAGGACTCCTGCCGTGCCGCCGCTTGCTCACAGACCGGATTCCCCTTCTGCTGTCAGCTAGAACGCGGATGTCAGGGGAAAGGAAAAAAGAGGGAACTTTGAAAGCGGATATCTCTCAAACCATAAAGGTTTGAGAGATGCCACTGGTATCGTTGAATTCAGAATTTTAAAGGCCACAACATGGGGGGATAGTAGTAATGAAGTATTACTATCCCTTTAACCCTTTGAGTGCCAGAGGGGTACGGAATGCATTGCTTACCCCTCTGGCACTCAAAGGGTTAATATATTATATATTTTTAGGATAATTTCTAAAATCCAGGTCATATATATATGTGTTAGAATTAAGTATTTGTATTTATTTACAATATACTAACTGGCTTGCGCTTTTTCTCATTGATGTTTTATTTAAAATGCGTTTTATAAAGCCTTGAATGCAGGAGCTGGACTAGAATTCAAGAGGTTAAATGTTCTGTTTAAATCAAGAAGAATTTTAAATTTCCAGCAATAATGTGGTTGGTTTGCCCCAAAACTGCACCTCTTTAGCTTGATGAATACGGCCTAAAAACTACCCTGGTCACAATACAAAACTAAACGTGTAACAAGAATGTGCATCAAGAGGGTGACTGATGTTTCCGACAAGTGTATATCCAGTGACATGTCCCTTGCTCATTTCCTCTTTTGTGGCTAAAGAGGATCACCCCAAATAAAGTCCCCCCCAATAATTATTCATATAGTGATAAGCATAGAAATAGTAGTATTATCCAGAATAAGTAGAGATGCACCGATACCGATACTGGTATCGTATCAGTACCGATGCCCGCTTTGCGCGAGTACTCATACTCACACAAATGGGGCCGATACTTGCTGGTCTTGTTACAGTTGGTGGGGTTCGGGCATTGCGTTGTTGTGGTTGCTAGGATTGTGGTTGTGAGGGTTGTTGGGGTTTTCGGGGTTCCTATTGTGGTGGTTTGCAGAGGGCTAGTATAGGCTCCAGTCTGATCTACCGCACGTATTCTGCCGCGTGGTTGCCATTTTGCGAAAATTTAAAAGGGCCAGCTACGACATGTGTATTAAGCATTATTGTGGGAATTTAAGTAGCTAGGGATGCTGAGGTTGGGGTTGTGGGTTGTAGGGGGTGCTGGGGTTGGGCCTGGGGGCGTGGTTACTTGGGTTCCTGGGGTTGGGGCTGATGTTTATGGGGTTACGCTTCTTGGGGCTGCTGGTATTGGGGCTAGAGTTGCCAGGGTTGGGGTATCGGTGAGTACTTGAAAAAACTATCGGTACTCGTACTCTGTCTTAAAAAAATTGATATCGGTGCATCCAGTACAGCGTTGTTAAGAAATCCCATTTGATCTGAGACGAACAGGCAGGCATCAGCGCAGACATCTTGTCTTAAGAGACATCTGTGTGCCTGCACTGCCCGTCCCGGTCTCCTCTAGGAGGCGCTGCACTGTACCTTACGGTACCAGAAGTGACTGATGGCGCAGGTGCACAGATGCCTCTAAAGCAAGAAGCCTGCCCGTCAGTCTCAGAAGAAGTAGGATTTCTTAATAACGCTGGACTTGTTCTGTATAATACTACTATTTCTATACTTATCATTATATGAATAAATTATTGGGGGGAACTTTATTTGGGGTGATAGTTCAGCTTCAAAAGAGAACTACTGCCCTTATTAAATATCACCCTATAGAAGGCTGTCATAAATAAGCTTGATCCTTCCGTTATCCACTTATGGGTTTTTTGTCTCCTCTTTCCATGAAACATCTCTTGTACGCAGCAGAATTCTTTATGGTCATTAACCCTGTGTGTGTCAGAGAGGTACCCAACACATTGCATTGGATACCTCTGTCAACTCAAAGGGTTAAACGTGTTGTATACACTCGTATTCACGTTACATACCAAGAAAAGGTACTTTCTCATGTACAGCAGGGAGCCTGTGAATACCAACAGTACAGGATTAATGGGTGTCCTTGTGTAGGAGTGAGTTAAAGGATAACAAATACCTATTAACCCATTAAAGACCAGCAGCCCGGGGAAGTGCACTTCTAATAAAGAGTTAGTAATGTCTAAAAAAAAGTTTTTTGCATTTAGAAGAGCTTAAAAATCTGAGCTAAATCCAAAAAACCGTATCTCTCAAACCGCTATGGTTTAAGAGATACAGGCATTTAAAGTTTGATTTCTCCTACTGACAGCTGTAAAGCTGTCAGCAGGAGGTCCGTGTCGGTCGACATGGTGGCGTTTGAGAAGTGCCGAGATCTCGTTACTTACACGGAATCCCTTCATTGTAATGGTCTAAAACGTGTGCCTAGTGTTCGGCACTTCTCAAGCGCCTCCGTGTCGACCGAAACGGATCTCCTGCTGACAGCTTTACAGCTGTCAGTAGGAGAAATCAAACTTTAAATGCCTGTATCTCTTAAACCATAGCGGTTTGAGAGATACGGTTCCTTGCATTTAGCTCAGCTTTTTAAGCTCTTCTAAATGCAAAAAACTTTTTTTTTAGACATTACTAACACTTTAAGGACAACTTTGAAGTTGGTCGGCACTGAATATGTGTACTGGTGCACCAAACTGGGGTCTGAGACAGACCTCTCCAGTCTTAGAGGGGTCAATTTTAGACCCCGCTAGTGCTTTTATCACTCCCGCAGGAACGATGCAAGCATATAATACGTTGTGTGTGGGGACAGCCACCGGTCCTTTAGGCAAGTTTACCCGAGACGATCCTGACATGTCACCGGTTGTTTAGGGGTTAATAATAACCCCCACTTACCTTACTATGGCAAAAAAAAAAAAAAGAGTCACTATGAATTTTCCCTTGCTCCTTGGTTCAGGTGATAACATGTTCAATCAGTCCTGCAGGTCATATCAATGGAGGCGGACATGACAGCTGTTGGATCACTGCACATGGTAATCTTAACCGTTTAATGTCCAGAAAGGTGTGTAACATATTGCTTCACAATGCACTGCACACTCTTGTGGTCCGTAAAGGATTAAGTAGGGGCATGTACTCTGATGGCTTTAGTTTCAAATTGCCAGCCGATGTCACGTCCACCTCCATGCCTGTTTTAATCTATATGAAAAGCTGCATATAACTTCATAAGATAAAATGTTACAAATAGCTTCGGTTAAAGAAAAAAAATTCTGCCACTCTTTTGCATAATGTCCTTTTCCATCTCTGTCTGGCACTGTATGTGACATTGTTCTGCTGCTGTTGCCTTCCTTCCCTGCCTGACACCACATGTAGATGAACATTCGTTAAAATAAATAAAATAAAATACATAAAAATGGGTAGGTTTTGATTTAGATCTGTGAAGAAAAAAAGTGTGTGTTCACGCACATGTAAGTGTATTTGTGTGTGTGTGTGTGTGTGTGTGTGTGTGTGTGTGTGTGTATGTGAGTGTGTGTGTATGTGAGTGTGTGTGTATGTGAGTGTGTGTGTATGTGAGTGTGTGTGTATGTGAGTGTGTGTGTGTGTGTGAGTGTGTGTGAGTGTGTGTGTGTGTGTATGTATGTATGTGAGCCTTCGAATGCCACAGAGACAAGAAATAGATTGCATTACAATGCACTGTATGCTTCACTGGCAGTTGAACTGTTAAATTTTGAATGGATAACCCTCAGAACCATGGCTGGACACCCCACATAGCAGCCCTTTTTTGACCGTAATAAAACAAATTAATGGTTATCCACCTTGGAAACACATTTATAATTAGATAACAAATATGCCAATATTATAATCATGCCATCTCATAATGCAATATTTTAATTCAATATTTCCATAACTATATTTTTTTTTTTCTTTTTTAACTCGACAGACGTCACGTTTGAGACATCTGGCATCCAAAGGGTTAACCAAGAAATATGTTACTCGTGAACAGAACTAGTGAATTAGGGCCCTGGTGCAATATAATTTTTTTAGTCTCTGGATAACATTAATTACTGAAAAACCCTAAACATCTATTTTCAGCATGTAGAGGGTCCCTGAAGTTGTCTAGGCCCTGTTGCTGTGCACCAATGGTAGTTTAGTCCCTAATATAACTGTATATAAACAAGTCCCATCAGACCACAGGCATCCAGCCTAAAGTGTCATCAGTTCCACCCATCAGCCCGGAACCCAATGACTTCACTAGGAAAAGTAAACATGGACAGCTGTGTATGAGGCATGGAAAGAATCTAGACACGGGGGTGGGGGCCCAGTATCAGAAGAATTCAAATCATATCCAACATTCCAGGTCTGGGGATGTACCTCCGTCAGAAATCTACCTTCTTGTTTTCACTCATTTTCAGCACACTGAGTAGAGATTCACTAAGCGGTGATAAAGAGAAGATTTCTCCAGTGATATCACTTCTCCAATTCCGGTGTTATTCTATGGAGCCAGCGCACCAAGATTTCATCAGCTTTGGAGATTTTAGTGCATAGGCTCCATAAAACAACACAGGACTCAGAGAAGAGACATCACTGGGGAAACAAACTCTGCTTTATCACTGCTTAGCGAATCTCCCCCATTGTGGGACGATTACACAATATTCCATTTTTGGACAAGATAATTGCTTATTGTAAAATGAAAAATGTAAAAAAAATTATACAATTTTACATAAAGTACAAATTCCATGAAGTAAATATAAAGAGCAGTATGAGTGGTGGGTGGGATTTCAGCAGATAAGACTACCAGTTTGGGCGGACTGACCTCTCCTGTTAGGTCATGTCACTCCAAAAGGCTTGGGGAAAAAAATGTGTATATTATTATATATTATATATACACACACACACAAATATATATATATATATATATATATATATATATATATTTTTTTTTTTTTTTTTTTTAAATATATTTATTTTTTAAGGAACACTAACCTGAAAGTGAACTCAGGCGATACACATAAAGGGAATGTAACACTTAAAGGGATAGTAATGTCAGAAAAAAAGTATTAACTATATGGTAAATACAATTAAAAGAGAGTACTTGCACTTATTCGTATCTCTCAAATGGTCATGGTTTGAAAATTATAGGAAAATAAAATTCTCTGGTCCCTCCCTTTTACAAGCAGTAAAGCTGTCAGAAGCAGATTCTGGTCACTTGACCAGATGTGGCTCTTCAGCAGCGCTGATATAACGATATCTAAAGAGAAATACTTAATTGGGGACGGTCTACAAAGTGCGCCTGGCTTCCAAGCACACTTTGTAGACCTTTCCAATGAAGTATTTATTTCTAAATAGCATGATTTCAGCGCTGCTGAAGAGCCTCTGTCTGGTCAAATGACAGGAATCTGCAGCTGTCAGCTAGATGGCAGACTTGAGTAAAACATCCAGGAAAAGGGAACTTTAGCAAGTTATATCTCTCAAACCATAACAGTTTGAGAGATAAGACTTACATTGATGTTAATTTTTTTTAATGTCTACAATATTAAATCAGCTTAAAATTAACCATTACTATCCCTTTAATATATAAAGAAATGTATGTTGAAGGGTTTATCCTCCTGAGCAAAACAAGTGCTGAGAGGAATTTTATTTAAAAATTACTGAGCTCAAACTTACATTTTTTTGGTGCAGTATCTCTGTGGCCTGAAATGTTACAGTGGTGCTGTTGTTACACCATCCTATGGAGGTTTTTTGGTCAACTGACCAGAGTGGTCCATAGGGTGATGTAGCAATTTTGAGCTGCAATAACTTTTATATAAAATGCCTCTCAACAGTGAGAGTATGCTAGTTTTACTCAGGAGGATAAACCCTACAACAGATGTATTTTTACACATACAGTGTTACTATCCCTTTAAATACCTTGTACTCTATGCAGCATCTGTAAACATTTTGTTTTTCCGAGGCCTATAATCTACTTTTACATATGATCTCAGGGGGCTGCCATTCCTGCCTTTTCCTAGGGCTCTAAGACTCCTGTTACAATAGCAATCTTAAATGGACAGTAATGTCCCATAAAAATACGTATAGTTTTGTAGTGCTTAAAAAGTGAAACTAAATGCCACAAATCCTATCTCTCAAACCGCTATGGTTTGAGTGATATTTGCTTTGTAAGTTCCCCCCTCCCTCCCCTTCTCCTGATGATAGCTGTAAAGCTGACAGCAGGAGATCCGTGTCAGCCGACACAATGAGGCTCTTCAGCAGAGACAAAATCACGTTATTTAAAACAAACTACTTCATTGGAACGGTCTACAAAGTGTGCTTGCAAATCAGGTACACGTTGTAGACCTTTACAATTAAGTAATTATTTTCCAATAACGCGATTTCGGCTCTGCTGCAGAGCCGCGGGCTGGTCCCCGGACCGGGATTTCCTGCTGTCAGGACAGCGCTGACGTCAGGAGAAGGGGAAGGAGTGGGGGACCTTTGAATATGAATATCTCTCAAACCATAGCGGTTTGAGAGATAGGATTTGTGGTATATAGTTCAATTTTTTTAAGCACTACAAAACTATAAGCATTTTTTATGGAACACTACTGTCCCTTTAATAGGCGTCTCAGATTGGTAGTGTGTTATTGTCTATTAATGGCCTGACACAAGATATTTCCCATTCTAATCAGAAGAGTAGTGTGTGCTAATCTCAATACACTGACAGCTAGCTGTGCACAAACAATTAACACGCTACACCTGCAACAAAAAATTGCAAGTTTAAAATCAGATTTTATGGATTTAAAAAAAATACATTTTTTTTTTTATTACAGATGCTAGCTGGAAGTAGTTGACTTTTAAAATGATATAACCCAGTTTAGGTTTTTTTGTGTTAAAGGGATAGTAATACTTTATTATTACTCTCCCCCATATTGTACATATTTGCAAAATAATGTAATAGCCCCCCAGCTTTATCTCTCAGACCTTTATGGTTTGAGAGATAACCGAAGGCAAAGTTCCCCCCTCCCTCCCCCTTCTCTGAAGTCAGCGTTGTGCTGACTGTAGGGATATCCGGTCTGACTTTCATCAGGCGGCTCTGCAGCAGAGCCTCAATCATGTTAGTAACAAAGAATTATTTCACTGAAACGGTCTTCTACATGTGCTTGGTTTGTGCTTGGTTTGCAAGCACATGTAGAAGACCGTTTCAGTGAAATAATTCTTTGTTACTAACACGATTTAGGCTCTGCTGCAGAGCCGCCTGATGAAAGTCAGACCGGATATCCCTACAGTCAGTACAACGCTGACTTCAGAGAAGGGGAGGGAGGGGGGAACTTTGCCTTCGGTTTGAGAGATGAACCTGGGGGCTATTAAATTATTTTATAAATATCTACAATATGGGGAATAGTAATAATAAAGTATTACTATCCCTTTAATGTTCTTTTAAAGTGGAAATTCAAAGTCACCCCCAAATAAATTATGCACATTACGATAAGCATATCCATACTAGTATTATCTGGAATAAATCCAGGGTAATTGAGAAATTCAGCTCCTGACTCCTAGTAACATAATAATCTTTCCAGGCTTCTATGAAGGGATTGCGCTGTGTGGACTGTTAAAACCTTGAGATAAGGTACCAGCCTTTGTGAATAAGAGCACTGGGTACTGATCTCTCAGGCTCATTGGCTGCTGTAAACTAACAAAATTAACCAAATGGGACCATAGTCACAAAAGAAAAAATTGCTACACTGGATTAGACCAACTGCACCAAAGGGGAGATAGTAAATTGGGGAATTGTCTTTTGCTCTAAAATGGGGCTTTTAGCCCCTTGAATGCTTTGCAATGCGTTGGAGACTTCTCTCACATTGATGGGGGTTTAAAAACTACTTAAAGGGATAGTAATACTTATATTAAAAAAAAAATGTGTTGTAGGTTTTCTCCTCTGAGCAAAACAAGGGGTAACCCCACTGCTGAAGCGTGTTCTATTCAAAAGTTATTACAGGTCAAACTAGCTGCACCATTGTGGAGAAACACAACGTCCCTTTACTTTTAAAGGGATAGTAATACTTAGCAAAATGTTTTTTTTTGTTTGTTTTTTTTATGTTGCAGGGTTTATCTCCCGGAGTAAAACAAGATTATTTCCACTGCTGAGAGATAATTTATTCGAACGTTATTGCAGCTCAAACATTATTTTTTTTTTAGGTGCAGTATCACAGTGGCCTGAAATTGTACAGTGGTGCTGTTGCTACACCCTCCTATGAAGATTTATGGTCAACTGACCAGAGCTGTCCATAGGATGGTGTAGCAACAGCGCCACTGTACAATTTCAGACTACTGTGATACTGCACCTATGGAAATACTCTTGTTTTACTGAGGGAGATAAACACTACAACATATTAAAACTACAATTATAACAGAAGCTTAAGATTTCAGGTATAACAGATATGTCATCAGTTGTGAAAGGAATGTACCAAGGTTGTATGTAGCTGCACTGACAGAACATCAGGTCTCATCAAAAGCTACAGAAGAATGGCTTGGACGAGACACTGAACAGCAGAGCATAAAAGTTAAGCTTAACACACGCATATCTGCGACTGGGTAATAGAACTTAAAATTACAAGAGGGAAAGAGGGGAGCAAAGAATAGAAAGAAAAAGAAGAAGGGGTGGGAGTGCAAGAGTTAAAGATGGGAGGCAGGAAAAGGGGGAAGGGAGAGAGAACCTCTGACACTTGGTTGTTAAATTGATAGGTTAGGAGTTTAATATCCTACGGATCCGGGGGAGATACATCAGCCAGGGCTGCCATCCTATATAATAATTTGCTGGGATATTTGTCAGAAGCCGTCATGCGCAGTAGAGACTTCCCGAACGCACAGAATGCTGGGAGTTCTGTGCTGGAAGCATTCTGTGTGGAATGTTGAGAGGTGTGGGAATGCTGGGAGTTCTGTGCGGAATGCTGGGAGTTCTGTGCTGGGACCATTCTGTGCGGAATGCTGAGAGTTCTGTGTTGGGAGCATTCTGTGCGGAATGCTGAGAGTTCTGTGATGGGAGCATTCTGTGCGGAATGCTGGGAGTTCTGTGCTGGGAGCATTCTGTGCGGAATGCTGGGAGTTCTGTGATGGGAGCATTCTGTGCGGAATGCTGGGAGTTCTGTGATGGGAGCATTCTGTGCGGAATGCTGGGAGTTCTGTGATGGGAGCATTCTGTGCGGAATGCTGGGAGTTCTGTGATGGGAGCATTCTGTGCGGAATGCTGGGAGTTCTGTGCTGGGAGCATTCTGTGCGGAATGCTGGGAGTTCTGTGCTGGGAGCATTCTGTGCGGAATGCTGGGAGTTCTGTGCTGGGAGCATTCTGTGCGGAATGCTGGGAGTTCTGTGCTGGGAGCATTCTGTGCAGAATGCTGGGAGTTCTGTGCTGGGAGCATTCTGTGCAGAATGCTGGGAGTTCTGTGCTGGGAGCATTCTGTGCAGAATGCTGGGAGTTCTGTGCTGGGAGCATTCTGTGCAGAATGCTGGGAGTTTTGTGCTGGGAGCATTCTGTGCAGAATGCTGGGAGTTCTGTGCTGGGAGCATTCTGTGCAGAATGCTGGGAGTTCTGTGCTGGGAGCATTCTGTGCAGAATGCTGGGAGGTGTAGGAATGCTGGGAGCATTCTGTGCGGAATGCTGGAAGGTGAAGGAATGCTGGGAGCATTCTGTGCAGAATGCTGGAAGGTGAAGGAATGCTGGGAGCATTCTGTGCGGAATGCTGGAAGGTGAAGGAATGCTGGGAGTTCTGTTCTGGGAGTATTCTGTGCTTTCGGGCAGTCTGTATGGTGCATGACTGCATCGGCGGCAGGACACAGAGCAGGACCGACCTCTTAACATCATGACCGCTCTGGTCTTGTAGCAGTCAATTTCAGACACACTTTTTATTCACAGTGCTCCTGCAGGAGCGTTGTATGTAAAAATGTATGTGATGTGCCAGGACCGTCACTGGTCCTTAAGGGAAAAAACAGTGACAGCTCTGGCATGTCTTCGGTCATTAAGGGTTCCCTGCCATAGGGAACACCTAAAAAATGCAATTTCCACAGCGGTCCCCATTGCATTGCTTAACCGTCTGAAAGCTAGAGGGTAAGCAACGCATTGTGATGTATTGTGTTGCACATCCTTCTGACATTCAAAAGGTTAAAAATGCATTGGGGATCACTCTGACACTCAAAGGGTTAACACCTTGAATGTTAGAGGCTTATGCAACACAATGTCAAGCAAATGTGCTGCATACCCCCACTGGCACTCAAAGGGTTAAAAGCCCCATTTAAAATCTACTGGAATTAAGGGAATGTTTATTACCAATGATGCGGCTGGTTAATCCCAGCCTTGCGCCTCTTTCTTGGCGTACATAGACTTAGCACGTCTAATCACCTCACTATTACTGACACCGCTTACATGGTTTTATGTTCAAACAAAAAGTGGAATAATGCTGGAGCAAACCAAACGCACCATAGGGGAGAAATCACATCCCAACTGATTTAAACCGAGGTTTATTATACCCTTGAGGTCCACAGTTAGGGAGACTGCATTTCCTTTCTGCCATTCGCGGACACCGCCGAGACTAGAGCTGCAGAGCCCTGCACCGACTGATCAGCCGTTACCACCCAGTTGGCCTTAACCCTTTGAGTGCCAGAGGGGTATGCAACTCAAAGGGTTAAACGGTGTACTATGCTCAGTTTTCTCCTGCCATTTCACCCCCCATTTAACAACACATTTTATGTTACAGTTCACCTTCTATGGTTTTCTTATTCTAATGGGTTAAATTAGAACATCTTCTGACTGGGCGACTTCTCCGGCCAATCAGGAAATAACCTTTATGTTACAGTGCACAGGCTGAACAGGAAGGGTCTGGTGACCCCACACAACTAGTGGATATCAGTGTACAGCCTGTAGTTTATGTACAGCAGTGGTGCATCGACCTGTCCTCAAGCTTTCCCCACAAGTGCACATTTTCAGGATATCCTCAATTAACTCTTTGAGTGCCAGAAAGGTATCCAATGCATTGCTTTGCAATGCACTGGATACCTCTCTGGCACTCAAAGGGTGAAACACAAGTGAATGTCGTTAACTCAGGCAGATCGTTCAGTATGACTGAACCGCTGTTTAATTCACCTGTGTTCATGTGAGGAGATCCTAAAACCCTGCACTGTTGGGGGACTGAGTACAGGTATGAGTGCTCCTTGTCTAAAACATAACATCGCGATAAAGCAGTGATGGGCAACAGGAGGCCCTCCAGCTGCCATACTACGTCTTCCATCATTCCTGCCAGATCTGCAGATCAGGGGTGGGCAACCTGAGGCTGTCCAGCTACTGTGGACTACAACACCCATCATATCCAGACAGCTGATAGCTGGCCGGGGGGGGGGGGGGGTGATGGGAACTGTAGTCCTCAACCACGGGGGGGGGGGGGGAAGAGTCTCAAGCTGTCCATCTCTGATATACAGAATGAGATCATAGCATGGAAAGACTGGATCCATCACTACCACAGCCCATTACTGCATCAGCCAGATGTCTGCTAAATGACTCACTGGAAAGTAAAGCAGTCACAGAGGAGGGCGTTCACCTAAATTATTATATAACCTAATATAATCCATAATAATAATCACAAATCTAGCATCTCTAGTACGCTGGTTCTCAACCCTCCAGTTCAGGGGCGTTACAATACATTCCTAAAGTGACGAGACACTGCAAGTTTTGGGGATACCCTCATTTAGCACAGGTGCTGTGGTCAACAATTATTGTGCTACGCCCTTTCCCAATACTAGTCGGACATATCCATTGGGGTGCTTGTCTGGGTGATGCACAGACAGTAAAGTCACTTCCTGATTATTTGAACGGTTATAACTTTTGAATAAAACAACTGACAGCAGTGGGGTGCCCTTGTTTTACTCAGCAGCAAAGCTCTAGAACAAATAGGATTTCATAACACAAAGTTTACTGCTCCTTTAAAGCCATTGCATAGCATTACCAACAGGCCTCCAGGAGAAATCACATGTTCTCATTAGGAAAAATATGTATATATGGGGAGACTAATAAAAGGCGTGTTTCCCAGGACATATTTTGTTTTTGAATGTTTATAACATGATAGCTATATCACCATTTCAATAAGACACACGTGGAAGAGATGTACATTTTGCGCATTGCATCTTTGCAGTGGGCTTTTTCTCATGCAGCACCTACTGGAGTGTTAATATGGCAATCCTGTTAGCATATGCATGACATGGAGCTACGCTAGAGATACCACAGAGCTTGCTTACAATTGTAATGGAGCTACATTAGTGACACCGAAGAGCTTGCTTACAATTGTAATAGAGCTATGCTAGTGACACCTCTGCAACGTCACTAGCGTAGCTCCATTACAATTGTAAGCAAGCTCTGTGGTGTCTCTAGCGTAGCTCCTTACTTACAATTGTAATGGAGCTCCGCTAGTGACACCACAGAGCTTGCTTACAATTGAAACGGAGCTATGCTAATGACACCTCACAGCTTGCTTACAATTGAAAAGGAGCTGTGCTAATGACACCTCAGAGTTTGCTTACAATTGTAATGGAGCTATGCTAGTGAAACCACAGAGCTTGCTTACAATTGAAACGGAGCTATGCTAGTGGCAGCACTGAGCTTGCTTACAACTGAAACGGAGCTATGCTAATGACACCACCAAGCTTGCTTACAATTGTAATGGAGCTATGCTAATGACACAACCAAGCTTGCTTACAATTGAAATGGATCTATGCTAATGACACCTCAGAGCTTGCTTACAATTGTAATGGAGCTACGCTAATGACACCTCAGAGCTTGCTTACAATTGTAATGGAGCTACGCTAATGACACCTCAGAGCTTGCTTACAATTGTAATGGAGCTACGCTAATGACACCTCAGAGCTTACAACTGAAATGGAGCTACAATAGCTCTATTACAGAGCTTACAACTGAAACAGTAGTACCACACTAGTAGTACCACAGAGCTCAGTGAGAGTGTAAGACAAAGGAAGAGGGGGTATAGAGGGGGAAGAAAGGCAAGGGGAGTAAGAAAGGTAAGGGCAGTGAGAAAGGCAAAGGGAAAAAGACAAGGGGGAGAAACAGAAGAGAGAGAGAGCGCAACCAATAGGGAAGGAGTATTCTAGCACTGTGACATGACACAAACCCCGCCCACAGCAAATGGGAATCTTAACCCTTCACAATGAGTTGCGCATCCCTCTGGTTCTTAACAGGTTAAGTACAATCATGCACTCTGCTTCTATGGACATGACCTCAGACTGAATAAAGAGGTTATCTCTTGAACAAAGGCACAAGAGCAAAATTCATAGGGGTCATTCAGATTTTCTGGCAATAGTAAGATAAGCTGGCGGTTAATACTTGGACGTGTTACTTCTCCTTTAAGCATGAGACCTGGGATTTCAGGACCCTCTGAGCCAGTACCTATCACCACCCCTGCATGAGCATAATCCCAGGCTTCCGTGAAAATACACAACACAGGACAGCTTGTGTTGCTTATTCTCACTGTGCACCAGGCACCAACCAGCACAGAGCTGCTAAGAGGATTGTGCAAGTAAAAAGGCTTCAACTTAACCCTTTGAGTGCCACAGGGGTACACAACACACTGCGAAGCAATGCGTTATGTACCCTGTGGCACTCAAAGGGTTAACACCTTCACTGAATCAGATTTTACAAAAGTACGGAGGCTAATATTTTACAGAAAGTTGTTTCAGCTCTCCCTAACAAAGTAAACAAGCAGCCATCCATAATAATAATATAGTGATATTATTGGTGTGTTTATAAACACAAAACACTCTATACATGTTAATCCTTTAACCCTTTGAGCGCCAGAGGGGTATCCAACATGCGCTGGACACCCCACTGGCACTCAACGGGTTAAGGAACAGAGGGGTGTGTGCACCTCCGGTTGTTAAAGGTTTATCGCGGGCCGCAGTAAATAGCTAAATATGAATTACCCCACTTTACAATAATTAAAGACATAATAATTATAATAAAACAGAGGATTGATGCTGAATCCAAGAAGGGATGACCCTGTCCCACGGAATTTATAATATTTTAACCCTGAGTGTCATGTGGGTGCACAACGCATATCCTTCTGGCATTCAAAGGTTTAACCCTTTGAGTGCCAGAGGATTATGCAAAGGATTGCAAAGCAATGAGTTGCTTAGCCCTCTGGCACTCAAAGGATTAAACAAAATGTGCACACACATACAAAAAATAATCTATAAAAAAATAAAACACAAACCACCATAAAAAACAAATCTAGAATGCATCCTCCACTATCCTTTGTCCAGCTGAGGATGAAGGAACTGGAGATCCACAGTTTGTCCAAACACTCACTACACATGATTAGACACATACTAGACAAAACGTTCATATACAGGGCTGCAGAATTGTCTGACCTTTATAAGTGATAATGTATTGAGGTCTGTTCATCACAACATGATCTGGATACCCCTTAGCCAATAGCCTGATTGTCAAGGGGGCAATTGCTTTAAACTTGGAGAAATGCGTTCATGATTTTGGCCATGTGACATACACAGAGGCCAGTGCAGATACAGAAAATACCACAGCTGCTGCAGAAGCTCTTGGGAAGACGAATAACCAGTCACTGCTTTGCTTTCTCAGTGATGAGGAAGTGAATCCCAGAAGCAAAGTGACGATTGACAGAGCCTCTAAAATGAGGTTCTGTAAGAGCTGAGGTCTTTCAGTAAGACGAGGCGTGCTGGGACAGACAACTTAAGGGTGTTTCCAGCACCGTGTGAACACACCATACTATTACCTGGGCCATAAAGATTCATGTGACCGTGCCCAAAAGCTGCCAGCCTATTCCTGGGTGCAGGCAGTGGGAGGATGCCCATGCAATGTGCTGTGTTCTGCATAATGAAGCAGGCTGCCATAGAAACTGCTGAGAGACACTGCCAACCAACAGAGGGAACCGATCTGACCAGTATAATGCACTGTGCTGGATGGACAGGGAGTACAGCAACTTAACCCTTTGAGTGCCAGAGGAGTATCAAACACAAAGGGTTACCTCCCAGCCTGCAGATGCACTTAACCACATGGCTTGCAAAGTAGTAACTTATCTGGTCATCAAGGGGTTAACAGAGAACTAATAACCCCTTACTTGCATTACTATAACCAGAAAATCCCAATGGCCCTTATGAATGTAGATGACTTGTCCATATAGGAAGATATGATAGTTGCTGATAGCTTTTCCAAACTGAAGAAGGCAAAGTGGTTGGGCCTACTTAACTCTTTAAGGAACAGAGGGGAGTGCAATGAATTGTGAAGCAACATGCAACACACTCCCTCTTGTATTTAAAGGGTTAAAATTACCATGTGCAGCGAGCAGTGTCGGAGGTCCTGTAGTTCTGCTAGCAAATGTCATGTCCGCCTCCATAGAGCTGGTATCCATGACTGACTGAAGATTACATCACTTGTACCACGTAGCCAGAAATTCATAAGGGTCATTAGGATTTTCTGATCATTGTAAGTAAAGTGGAGACTACTATTAGGGGGTGTAATATTACTTTAACCCTTTGAGTGCCAGAGAGGTATCCAATGCATTGCAACGCACTGGATACTTCACTGGCACTCAAACGGTTAAACACTGCTGTTCAGCTGTTCTGTAGGTGAACTACTTATTAACACATTCAGTACATATAGAACTGGCAAAAACTGAAGCAAAACAACTTTTCTTGCATTTAAAAGGCTTTTAATTTTCTTCTGCATCTGTGCCAACCAATGGCCCACAGTACCTGCCAATACAAGCCACTGATCCACAGTACCAGGTATTACCATCCAGAGTGCCAGCCAGTGACTAACTGCTGTGACCCAGATGTACCATGGGTAAAGAGTGGTACCGTGTTAGCCACTGAAAATGCAGGTGACTAGTAGAGATAAAGGTATCATTTATACTTTACTAGTCTCCAAAATGTACCAGAGAGATCCCCTATGACACTAACTACTATGGACTTCCCTGCGAACACCCTCCACCCAAACCAACCATATTATGCCACAGACCATCAGTATCTGCAACTGGCCCTCCATTCTAGTAATAAGAATGACCCCCCAGGAGCAATCAGTGACCTTTAATTACAGTCATTATTAACAGTACCCCCACCACTAACCATTACCAGTAACAGCCATTAACCCCTTGAAGTCCAGAGGTCTGTGAAACTCATTGCAAGGCACCCCGTTGGTACTGAAGAGGTTAATAGACCAGGTCATCATTACAAGTATTTAATTTCGAGCCAATACCCCCCCCCCAGTACTAGTCAATGAATACCAGTAGGTCATTGCCAACGATGACCCTCCATAAACAATAATTAACAACCAGGGACTCTGTCACAGTAACTCCCATTCCTAGCAGCTAACCCACTCCTGATTAGTAATCAACCCAGCATTGTCCAGCAGCAGCCCCAGTACCAGACAGCAAACCCACTGCTGCCCTTCAGTACCAGACAGCGAGCCCTACTGGCAGCCGACAGGTCCAAGGGGGCGCTCAACAAGCTCAGGCTGCACCATGACACTGCCCACACCACCCCACACGTGTTACCGTTAGACCGGACCTGCTGCAGCGGACAGCTATAGGGAGACCCATCCAGCGAGCAACGAGTTAAATGTGACCAGAGCTCAGACAGCGAACCCGCCCACCGCGAGTGGGAGGAACACGTCAGTGACATCATGAGCTGACTCCTCGGCGTTCTAAACGCTAGGGGGAGAAGTACCGTCAGTCGGCTGATACAGAAAGTGTCCCCACTGTTGGGGGTTTGGCGTCCATTTTACTGGAGGCCAACTCTTGGAGACCGATTTAATTCAACCAGGTGTTCAGTTACTATACTGTCTAACGTTTCAAGTTGACGAAAAGGTCGACGTTTGTTTTAGGTGGTGTTGCTGGGGAGCGTGGCTGGTGGGGTATTACCAAGGATTGTATTTTATTTACACAGACTAATGTAAAAACACAAGTTTAAACAAACATTAATGTGAGTTTCATTGATGTGGAACAATGTGATACACGTATACAATCAGTTACCTGAAATACACCACACAGACTGATTTCCTAAAGACAGGGACGTCACACCAGGGAGGAGAAGAGGGATTTGGGTCTCAAAGAGAGACTGACCCTCCTAAAGAGGGAATCCATCTGAAGTGTTGCATGTAAAGTTTGGAGTCATAAAATGATACATGTGTTTTGCTGCTTCATTTGAAGTGTCGCATTTAAAGTTATGCTTCATAAAGTGACGCACATTCTACATTTTGCGTCATTCCGAATGGCACATTCACCATTTCGTGCATTAACGTGTCGCAGTATGAGTGCAATAATGACGCAATATGGGTTCAATATTGACGCAATAAGGATGTAATATTGGTGCATTAAGTACACAATATGGGTGCAATAATGACGCACATTAGGCAGAGCTGGATTTAGAATTAGGCAGAGTAGGTATCTGCCTACAGGCGCACCCAACAGAGGGGCGCCTGTCACTGGGATCATGTTGTGTGTGTGGTTTTTTTTTAATTCACCTGAGTTATCTCCCAGTCCGGTGCCGTGAAGACAGGTCTGTGCCTCCTCCTTCTGCACAGACCTGTAGCTGCTGCGCTCCCTCGTCAGCTTTTTAGTAATACAGAGCGCTAGGAGATGACATCATCTCCCAGCGCTCTGCATGAAGAGAAGACTGCACGGGAGCTCCAGCAGCTACAGGTCTGTGCAGAAGAAGGAGGCACAGACCTCTCTTGCTGCTGGACCACCAGGTAAGAGGTAGGAAAACGGACACTGGGTCAATGTGAGGGTAATATGGAGATGATGGGGGCAATGTGAGGGCAACATGGAGCTGATGGGGGGCAATATGGAGCTGATCGGGGCAATATGGAGCTTATGGGGGGCATTGTGAGGGCAATATGGATTTGATGGGGCAATATGGAGATGATGGAGGCAATGTAAGGGCAATATGGAGATGATGGTGGCAATTTGGAAATGATGGTAGCAAGTTGGAAATGATGGTGGCAAGTTGGAGCTGATGGGGGCAATGTGAGGGCGATATGGAGATGATGGGGGGGCAAAGTGGAGATTAAGAGCATTGTGGAGGTGTCCAGAGGAGATGGCCCACAGGGGGGGCGCTTCAGAATCCTGTGCCTACAGGCTCCTGAGATGTAAATCCGGCCCTGACATTAGGTGCATATTGGTGGAATATGGGTTCAATATTGACGCAAATTGGGTGCAATATTAGTGCAATATGGATTCAAAATTGGTTAAATTTGGGTGCAATAATGACAAAAATTGGGTGCAATATGGGTGCAATGTTGACGCAATATGGGTGCAATAAGGACGCATTAAGGACACATTAAGGGAACAATATGGGTGCAATAAGGACACATCAAGGCAATATGGGTGCAATATTTGGGTTAGTTTTGGTGGGTTTTGGGTTGGATTTGGTGGGATTTTGGTTGGATTTGGGCTGGTTTTTGTTTGGGTTTTGGGTTGGATTTGGTTTGTTTTTTGTGGGTTTTGGGTTGGTTTTTGGTTGGGATTTGGTGGGTCCTGGGTTGGATTTGGTTGGGTTTTAGGTTGGATTTGGTGTCTTTTTGGTTGGATATGGGTTGGGTTTTGGGTTGGTTTTCGTGGGTTTTGGGTTTGATATGGGTTGGTTTTTGGTTGGGTTTTGGGCTGGATTTGGTGGGTTTTTGGTTGGGTTTTGGGTTGGTTTTATTGGGTTTTGGGTTGGATTTAGGTTGCACCCATATTGCATCCTTCATGCACCCATATTGCATTCTTAATGCACCCCTATTGCACCCATAATGTGTCAATATTGCACCCATATTGCAACACGTTAATGCACGAAATGGTGAATGCGCCATTCGGAGCAACACAAAATGTAGAATCTGCATCACTTTATGATGGAAAACTTTAAATGCGACACTTCAAATGACGAGGCAAACCACATGCTTCATTTTATGATGCTAAACTTTACATACAACACTTCAACAGTAAACCCTTGAAGAGAGACACTTGGGAGGTATGGATCCCTCATATCTCCTAAAGTGGTATTCTTGGGAGTTATGGATCCCTAATATCTCTTAAAGAGGGACACCTGGGAGGTATGGACCCCTAATAACTCCTAAAGGGGGACACTTGGTAGGTATGGACCCCTAATATCGCCTAAAGGGGGACACTTGAGAGGTATGGACCCCTAATATCCCCTAAAGGTGGACACTTGAGAGGTATGGACCCCTAATATCTCCTAAAGAGTGGCACTTGGGAGGTATGGACCACTAATATCTCCTAAAGAGGGACACTTGGGAAGTATGGACCCCTAGTATCTCCTAAAGAGGGACTCTTGGGAGGTATGGAGCCCTAATAACTCCTAAAGAGGGACGGACACAGGAGGTATGGACCCCTAATATCTTATCAGAGGGACACTTGGGAGGTATGAGTTACGGAGTAAACAATTTGCACTACAGGGGGCAAAAGAAAATGTCAAATTATTTAAATGAGACTTTTTACCCTTTGAATGGTGCTTTAACATCAAGGAGTTACAATCCCAATTGGAAATGTGGATCATTTTTATTTGGTGCAGTTGGTCTGACCCAGAAATACTCTTAGTACATCATCCTTTTTCACAAAGGAAACGAGAAGCAATTCTGGAACAAACCAATTGGTCTTTAATAAGCAAGAGTTACAGTGAAAAACGTTTATAGTCTAGAGGACTTTGTCACCCTTTGATTGCCAGAGGAGTGTGCAACGTGTTGCTTTGCTTAGTAATGTTTCATAATAAAAGCGGCTCTAATTAATCATCATAGTATTTGGACTTTGGAGAGTGTTATTTCAATTCTGTCAGAGTTGTAGATCAAGAGTAATTCAATGACAAAGTGTCCCCCTTCCGCCCCTTTTACTGATGTAACACTGCTCAGCCAGAGCAGAAGGGAGGTGCCCAGGTAGACTGCAGAGAGGGACAATCTTCAATTAAGATAAGGGAAAAACCTGAAAAACTTGTCAAGGGGGTCAGGGCTTTCATTGTTCTCATAGGAAGAAGATTGTCCCCTGCTGTTATCTGTCTGGTCTATGGACTGGATTCCACATCTGAGAAGAGATGGCTTACACTAGGTAAAAGGGGCGGGAGGGGAAACTTTGCTTGTGAATATCTCTCAAACCATAAAGGTTTGAGAGATAAGACTTATATCGTTCTTCATATTTTTTTAATGCCTACAAAATAAAACAAAGTATTACTATCCTTTTAAGTGGTTTGCCCCAAATAAAAAATGTTTTGACTGGGAGAAGTGCTACCATGGCCTGCCATTTTTAGGGTGGAGCTATTGTTACAGAAGTCTATGGAGGGCTATTGTCAGTGACAAAGTTCATCTATAGTCATTCCATAAATTTTTCAGTGGGGCTTTTATTTGCCCCTAATAATACAGCTTGCTTGCCCTAGAATTCACCCACCCCTCCATTTCTTCTGTGTGTATGTCAGACAATGTATTTTTACAGAGAGAAAGGCAGAAATGTAAATACATAAACATTTTAAAAATGCAGTAGTGAAGGGACTGGGCAACATTTTTAGATTAATGTCCCTTAAACATTTTTTAGAGTTTTGTAGCGCTTAAAAAATAAGCTAAATGCCATAAAACTTATCTCTCAAACCGCTATGGTATGAGAGATATCATCCGCTAACGTTCCTCTTCTCCTTCTGTCAGATGTAAAGCTGATAGCAGGAGTTCCTGTCCGGGGACCAACAAGCGGCTCTTCAGCAGAGCCACAATAGCGAGATTTAAAAAGAATTACTTCTTTGGAACAGTCTAAAAAGTGTGCTTGCAAACCAGGCACACTTTGTAGACCGTTCCAAAGAAGTAGTTCTTTTTAAATCTCGCTATTGTGAAGAGCTGCTTGTTGGTCCCCGGACCAGGAACTCCTGCGGTGAGCTTACAGCTGACATCAGGAGAAGAGGAGGGAGAGGGGAACTTTAGCGGGTGATATCTCTCAAACCTTTAGCTTATTTTTTTAAGCTCTTTAAAACTCTAAAACTTTTTTATGGGACATTACTGTCCCTTTAAAACAAGGAACCCTTTGAGCGCAGAGAGTTATCCAATGGGGTTGCAATGCATTATATTCCTCTCTGGCACTCAAAGAGTTTTACTTATTAAAGTGGACATGTTACCTACACAGCTTTTATTCTCATTAACTGTATGTAATTATACTGCCTGCAACTTTTTGTTTTTACCATACCTCCCAAGTGTCCCTATTTAAGAGGGACTGTCCTTCTTTGAGACTCAAACCCCCCTGTCCCTCTTCCCCACCCTGGTGTCCCTCTTTTTAAGAGATCAAACTGTGTGGTATATTTTTAAAGGATAGTAATACTTAAAATGTAAAAAAAAATATGTTGTAGGGTTTATCCCCATGAGTAAAACAAGGGTACTCCCACTGCTGAAAGGTGTTTTATTCAAAAGTTATTAATTTTCAGTTGATTTTTTTAGGTGCAATATCACAGTGGCCTGAAATTGTACAATGGCGCTGTTGCTACACGATCCTATGGACAGCTCTGGTCCTGGGACCATAAATCTCCATAGGGTGGTGTAGCAACAGCACCACTGTACAATTTCAGGCCACTGTGATATTGCACGTAAAAAAATTCAAGTTTGAAAATTAATAACTTTTGAATGAAACACCTTTCAGCAGTGGGAGTACTCTTGTTTTACTCAGGGGATAAACACTACAACATATTTTTTTTTACATTTTAAGTATTACTATCCCTTTAAGTGTATCACATTGCTCCACTGCAATAACACTCACATTAGTGTTTATTTACATATTAGTGTACTAGTATGAGTCCGTACACACGGGCTAAAGTGCACCAAGAGGCCCTGGCTGCTGTCCTGGAGCAGAGACAGGTGGTGAGCCGTCTGGAGCTCCTCGCTCCAGATCAGCGCGTTCGGCGAGTCTCTACTGCGCATGACTGGAGTCATGCGCAGTAGAGACTCACAGAACGCGCTAATCCTTAACCCTTTGAGTGCCAGAGTGGTACGGAACACACCTATTCACCACTATCACTGACTGGTACCTTCAATATTTGTCCATGATCAATTATAAATGCAAGGCAAGACATTTTATGAAAATCTCGACTGCGGCCATATCAACAATAGATATTCATATGTGTATGCTTGTATTCTCCCCCTATTAATTATAACAGGAAATTATGGCTCTATCTGGATATGATCCTGCCATTGGAGAACAGGCGACAGACTAATAGGTAATGAAATCTTCTGGTTTTGTTCCATATTGAAACATTAGTGGCTTGATGTAATCCCTCATAGTTGGGGAGATGACAGATATGTTGTGGAAGAGAGGAGTGGAACATAAAAGCAAAGAGGGGGACATTAGAGTAAAGAGGGGAGAGAGGAGAGAAACAGAGCAAAGTAGAGCATTAGAACAAACAGAGGGAGAGGAGAGACATAAAAGAGCAAAGAGGGGCATTAGAACAAGGAGGGGAAGAGGAGAAGGGTAAAAGAGCATAAGGGGCACATTAGAACAAGAAGGGTTGAGAATCAAAACATAGAGCAAAGGGGGTTATTAGAACAAAGAGGGGGTGAGGAGAGAAACATTGTGCAAAGAGGAGCATTAGAACAGAGGGGAGAGAGAGAAGGAACATAAGTGCAAATTGGGGGAAATGAGAAAAACATGAGCAATGGGGTGGATAAACATTACAACAAAGCGGGGTAGAGAAGAGAGGAACATGGGGGGGAGAAGAAATAATCATTATAACAAAGAGGTGGAGAGGAGAAAAACATGAGCAATGGGGTAGATAAACATTACAACAAATCGGGGTAGAGAAGAGAGGAACATGGGGGGGAGGAAATAATCATTATAACAAAGAGGGGAGAGAGAGAAGGAACATAAGTGCAAATTGGGGGAAAGGAGAAAAACATGAGCAATGGGGTGGATAAACATTACAACAAAGCAGGGTAGAGAAGAGAGGAACATGGGGGGGGGATAATCATTATAACAAAGAGGTGGCGAGGAGAGAAATATTGAGCAGTGGGGGACAGAGAAGCATTAGAACAAGGGGGGAAGGAACATTAGAACAAACACAGGGGAAGATGCGAGAAACAATGCCAAGTGAGATGAGAGATAAACTGAGATAAAATGAGCAATGTGTTGCACACCTCTCTGGTCCTTAAAGGGTTAAAAAGATTTTATGCAGAAGAAATGTATGCTTATCCTTGAGGCGAGAAACAATGTGTCCCTGAATAGGCTTGTCAGTAAATACAGCAATCTGTACAAGATAGAACAGGCCTCCCAATTAACATATCCCTTGTCCCTGCAGGATACATTACATCACACTGGATTTGATACCACTGATAGTCTTTGAATAGTCTTTATTAGTCTGAACAATACAGGACATGAAACAAAAGTCACTAGATTGGAGAGGCTAAGTCTTTTCTAATTTGTTTCTGCACCTTTCAATACATATTACTTTTCATGCCTCCAGCATTTCAAACATTCGGCCGCTGAATAAACCTAATAATTTTTAACTCCCGTAATATATCCCTTTTCTCATAATAGATGCAATGACGAGAGTAGACCTTCAAGGTCAAGGCCACTCATCCCAGATGTTCTGAGAATGTTGGGTTGAGGAGAGAGGGAAGTAAGGCAGTGAGGGACTTCCAGGTCCCTGGTATTGATCCTATAACGATCAGATAGATCAGTGGTTCTCAATGTTTTTTAGCTTAAGGCATGCCTAACATGCAATCTTGAATTTTTTCTATGGGTAATTTCTTAAGCACTTAATGAAGGGGAAAATACATAAATATCTAGTTATTCTTAGATCTTAAAGGGGATCTCTCACCTACTTATATGTAATGCTCATTAGTTAGAGCATCTATCAAAAAAATTGAAAACATTGTAAATTGTTTTAAAAAAAAAAACAGTTATATGTGGAAAAATTAAAGTTTAAAAAGTGTCCGTCAGCCTACTTCTGGCTTGCCAAACCTGGCCGACCAGAAGCAGCTCCATCCCACTACCCATCATCCTCTGATGACGGAGGCTGTCTGTCACTAAGGTGGAGCGATCGCATTGGCTAGATATCGCTCTCTGCCAATGTGATTGCTCCACCCTAGTGACAGACAGCCTCCGTCATCGGAGGATGAAGGGTAGTGGGACAGGAGCTGCTTCTGGTCGGCAAGGTTCGGCAAGCCGGAAGTAGGCTGCCAGACACTTTTTAAACGTTACTTTTTGCGCATATAACTGTTTTTTTAAAACAATTTACAATGTTTTCAATTTTTTGATAGATGCTCTAACTAATGAGCATTAAATATAAGTAGGTGAGAGATCCCCTTTAAAGTCAGAATGACAACAAAGAGCGTGATGTGCATGATAACTTCCATAAATATACATTAGAAACTCAACTTTAACATTTTGCCAGAATCTTTATAAAGAATAAGTGGGGCATTCTGAGCTAGTGTACAAGGCATGCCAAAATGCACAGCACCCTGGTTGAGAACCACTGGGATAGATTATCAATTCCAGAAGGGCCATAAGTAAGGATCCTAATGCTCCCCCACCCAACAAGGTCTGAATAAAAATGTAGAACTCCTGGATCTCCCACTGTCAGGTCAAGTCAATTATCCTATCAGGTGATCAGGCATCCCTCGATGGGCCACGTTGTCATGGCTTGCATGGGCATCGGAGGACTCCCCTGTCTTGTCCACAACGTCTGATGCTTGAGGGAGTGTAAGGTCTGAGTTCTCTCTAGAACAGACCTCCAGATCAGAGCTCCCTCATCAGACCGATTGTGTGGACTGCTAATGCTGGCTTCAAGGAGACTACAAGGGAGAGCTAATATTGGGGTCTGTGCTGATGGCTGCATAGACCTCTAGGTCCCCAAACTGGACCATCAAGGAAAAGGTACCAGGTAGAAGACATTTGTGTGTGATCAACACCAGAAGGACATAAGTAAGAATCCTAATGCTTCCCCACCCAACAAGGTCTGACTAAAAATGTAAAAAATAAGGGCACATGTGCCAGATAGGTATCCAATGCATTGCTCCGCATTTGGCACTCTGGCACTCACACATACACTATCTGCTTCCCCAGCTTTATCCTCGGTGGACTCCTTCAAATATCTTGGTATATGGCTTGACCGCAACCTCACTTATGGTCTCCATATTGATAAATTAACACCCGAACTTTATACTAAAGAGGTGCTCCTTTAAGAGCCATGGAGAGTGTTATTTCAATACCGTCTGAGTTCAAGAGTAATTGAATGATAAAGTATCCCTCCCGCCCCTTTTACTGATGTAACACTGCTCACCTCAGAACAGCAAGACTGTCTGGATGGATCGCAGAAAGGGACAATCTTCAGTGAGCATAAGGGAAAAACCTGTCAACGGGTGGTAGGGTTTTCATTGTTCTCACAGTAAGAACAGATATCATCTCCCAATCCGAAGCCTTCTAATTTATGCAGTAACCTGTTGTGAGGCACAATATCAAAAGCTTTTGAAAAATCCAAGTATACTACATCAACAGCAACACCCTTGTCCAAAGTACTACTTTCCTTTGGTAAAATGTATGTAAATTAGTTTGACACAATCTATTCTTCATAAAACCCATATATGTAAAACCATCCACACTGAAACGTTCAGGATTGATCTGATCTTAGGGGCACGGTGGGAGAAATGAGACAAGTTTTGTCAGTTCCCAAGTGTGCGCTAGAGAGCAGAAATGACTCTCTCCAACCATCGCTTTGTACTGTAAATAGATAAAAAAAAATACTTCAATTACATCCGCAGGGAGGTAAGCAACTGGTGTTTAAACCTTTGAGAGATATGTAAAACAATAGTCAAAGATACAACCCTGTAGCTGCTTGTATTTTGAAATAGCTATTGCTGATACCAGGGGAGGGCTGGCCTGGGGGGAAGAGGGGCAATTGCCCCCTGGGCTGGCCATGTGTCTGGGCTGGATCTACATTAGTGATACCAAATAACTTATTAAATGAATCTATATGCAAGTGATACCGCAGAGATACAATCCAAACAGAGCTGCAATAGTAGCATAATCCATTTCCCTTGCAAGCTCTATGGCATCACTATTCTATCTTTAATTAACCCTTTGAGTGCCAGAGGGGTACACAACACATTGAAAAAGCAATGTGTTGTGTACCCCTCTGGCACTCACAGGGTTAAATTGTAAGCACTGTAATATCACTAATGTAGCCCCATTTCAACAGTAAGCTCTGTGGTATCACTTGCTTTAATTCACAGCATTAAGGACAATTTTAAAATTTAGGAAACAGGGGTGGGCTGGGACAATGGGCTTGGACAATAGTAGATATGGGCCACTTAATTGTATTTGACCCCTGGGCCGTATGTTGCCAGCCCTCCCCTGGCTGATACCACTCTACACCTATCTTGTTCCAACTATCGTGCCAACAACAATAGCGGTGTGGCACTGCTTGACACCCTACAGCTCTAGTGCCTCTACCTTTCAGACTGTCGTGGCACCTTTGCCTTGATCTTTGATCACGTGATGAAATACAAATCCAAGCACATGGAAAGCTGGACTTTGAGGGGAACCTTGATCACGAGTAAGCGATGTATGTGTGAAATGCGTTGATCAGAGTTGATGGTCCGTTACACCTGACTGGTATCTGCTATAGAAGTCTCTCCCAGCTTGCAATAGGGCTTGCTACTGTACGAGGTACTTTTATTGGATTTCCCTTGTTTAATAAAGATGCGTGATGTTTTTAAACTACCAGATTGGTGTGGTGAATTTAGCTATGATGGTGCCGATTCAATCCTATGTCTTCAGATTTACCAATAGGCTGACTAGGCAACTATCTAGGGTGTCAGATTTTTGGGGGCCCCTGGCAAGGGCCTGTCATGCCCAGCCGCCTGTCTATTGACCCAGCCACTCGGGGGCTCCCAGAAACTGTTGACATTATATTTGATTGGGGCTCTGGGGGCCCCCAGACAATGCAATATAGCTTCAGCTTTCTTTGTTTATTGAACCCCGAGACTCACCCACAGGTGAGTCTCTTTGCTCCGCTCCTGTTCTCAGCTGTTCCTGAAATCTTGGTAGTCTCTGCTGTGTACAGTCAGGACTTGGAGGTGGGGCAACGTGATAACACACTATGCTACACTGCCCATCATGTAGCTTGCGCAGCAGCTTAACCCCTTAACAACAAGTGCACTGATTTATTCAGGGGTCCATGAACAGCATGCAGCCACGCGGGAACCCTTGAATTACGTGACGTACCAGGACCGTCATCGGTCCTTAACGCAAGTTGAAGGTCATAGCACGTCATGGGTCCTTATGGGGTTAAATTCAGCAAACACCATCTGCGCACTTGGATTTTCAGTGTGTAGCTGGTGATTTTGTGCAGGGTGCAGCAATGTGCCCTTCGATTGCTTTCTCCTTCCTTGTTTCGGTGAACGATAAATTTATTCTCCAAGGGTGAGTATCATCAATATTTAACATTGCCATACGTTTGTTATTCCCCTGATAACCCTTTGAGTGCCAGGGGAAAATGAAGCAATGCTTTGCACAACCCTCTGGTGCTGAAAGGGTTCAACCATGCTCAAGAAGACAAATGTGTGTATGTTTGTAACTGCAGAGAATCTGGATGCCAAAAAACACTTAGCAAGCATTATCTGAACCGTTACCATATAGGAAGAAAGCAACGGATAGCTGTGAGGGTACTTTGTTTAACATCATATAAAAGGTTTACTGCTCCTTTAATGTTTTATGAATAAACCAAAAGCGGACCAAGCCCAGAGCATACCCACTGTACCATAGGAGAGTCCTATTGCCAAAGCAACACAAGAATCTGTTTTTTAACCCCTGAATGACAGGGTTTTTTTTTTTCCATTATAGCGAATGACTTCCTGGACTTACCAGGTAAGTCGTCTGTCATTAAGGGGATAATACTGTTTATTGATATATATTTTTTTTTTCAAATATAGGAACAAAGAAACAGCTTCCTCATTTACAGAAAAGAAACAATCACCATCTGAAAAATTTGCAGACAAAGCCTACCAAAAGATATTACACGGCAACATAATATCACTAACAGGTACTAATCAAAGGTTAACATAACAAACCACACATGGGGGGATATGAGGAATCTCGGGGTAGGGGGAAACCCCATTCATCACCCGAGACACACATTGTATGAGTCAAGATTGTTTAGTGCATCTAAATTGCCGCTATGACAATATGAAAGAGGATGTGTATAGAATCAGGTTGAGGCTAGAGCCCCATCATCCCAAGCCATCGGCCCTAGTCAGTGGAAATGCAACATTACTAATTATAAATAAAAGATCTGAAAACAGTAAAACTTACAGAAATATATAGAAATGTGACAACAGCTCCATATTAATGTAAATGCAGCTTCACCCATTGTTTGCAAATGAAGATTATATGGCTGAACCCATAGTGTAGAATCAGTCATGAATGGGACTTGTGTGTGTGTAAGTATCGTATGTCCATTCATCTGGTGGACTGGAAGCTGGGCAGGATCTGTGTTCTGTTGAGAAGGGAAGATTTCAATACTTGGCTCCCATATTGACAGGAATATTTACCGTTGGGTTCTAGAGGTCTGGTGTCTAGGGTATTTTTGTAAAAAGAATCATGTTATCTCTCTAGACTGTGAATGGGGGGTTATGCTCCTCTGGCCATCTGTTCAGAATGCATTCTAAAATATATAATTACTAGCAATGTGGGATGGCGTTACCCATCATGTTATGACCGTTGGGCGCACATGTGTGAAATGTAGACACACTGATAAACATGGACAAATGCAACACACAGGCAGACACATATGCACAGTGAGCAGCAGAGACATGCAAAAGACATGCACACACACACCGGAGATGCACACATGTAGAAACACATGCAACTGATGTACACACACAACAGACATGCGCAGACACATGTATGCAAAAGATATGCTCACACACAGGTAACAGACATGCATTCACACACACACAGACAGTACACTGACACAGTGATAGCTGCCCCCTTGTGTGTGGAGGTTCCGGCTCTTGCTGGTCCCCCGGATCTGTAGGTTCTGAGTGTAGAAGTGTGGGCTGTGGTAGGTGCCTTACAGTGCTGTGTAGGTAACAATCTTGTATTGAAGTGAATATCTGCAGTACTGAGAGTGTTAGAAGCCAAATGTAGCCCTGTAAGGACCAGAGGACATCGCTTAACAAATTGTTGCCATCCCCCATCTGGTCCTGAAACTGTTAAATCAGTGGTATTTGTTATTTCCTTTACTTTGGGGCAGAATTGCAGTATTATGCCTCTGTGTGTTTGGCGTGAAGAAGTGGAAAGCAGAAAATAAAAGGTAATTATGTGAGAGAGACTTATACCAGCGTGTTACGCTATAGAGTGACATGCAGTATACAGCTATGTCTGAGTTAACCCTCTGAGTGCTGGAAAGGCATCCAATTCGTTGTGGTGCAATGCATTACTTACCTGTCTGGCACTTAAATGGTTAAATACAGTGCTGTTAATTTATAAAGAAGTTGTCCCAATGACATAAATAATGTAAATTCAGCACCCCAAGTTACTGTCCCTGGTACAGCGGAGACACTCTTCTCCCCACAATGTGCCTCGCAATCTCCAGATCCATTGCGGAAGGAAGAAGCCTCTGTTGATTCTGAGGGAGCAGGCCTGAGCCTAGGGGCTGGCAGGGGTATCAGCCGTGGAGAGGCAGTGCTGGGCGTCTGTGAGTTAAGGAAAGACCAGGGATCCTGGGCATCCACTGTCCATCTCAAAAAAAAAAAAAAAAAAAGGCTCAAAAAACCCCCAACATGGTCACACCGGAAAAAGTCAAGAATATATAATGTTTTACAGGGATAGTAATACTTCTATTAAGTTTATCTCTGAGTCTTCTTTATATATTTTTTTTAACATAACACTATATTTAATTACTTACAGTGTTGTAGTTCAAGCTGAAAGGCTCCCCCTCCAGCCGGATGCAGTGAGGGACAATCTTCACTCAGTAAGTATAATGAACCCCTTGATGAAAGAGGGCAGGATTTTCCCTTTGTTTACTGAAGATTGTCCCTCGCTGCTCTCCATCCAGACCAGACTGAGAGGCAGAGTGACTCAGGGAAAGGAGCTGGAGGGGGATCATTTCTGCTTGAATAGCTTTTGAATGACAACACTGTAAGTAATTAAATATAGCGCTACATGTAACAAATATATATTTATATATAAAGAAGACTTGGATGTAAACCTTAATGGAAGTATTGCTATCCTCTTAACCCTTTGAGTGGCAGAGGGTTTTTCAACGCATTGCAAAGAAATGTTTTGCATACCCCTCTGGCACTCCAAGGGTTAATTGTTTGAGTAGCATAGGTGTCACACATACCTCCGTCCCTTCTACATTACTTCCTGCAAGTTAAGAGTGTATAAGGGTTTAACCCTTTGAGTGCCAGATTGGTTTGCAACACATTGCAAAGAATGTGTTGTGTACTCTCCGGCACTGAAAGGGTTAACAGAAGTGCAGGAGTGGGCATTGTGTGTGCGTGTGTGTGTGTGGAGCAGGAGGGCATTTGGGCATAGAAGAAGCTCAGGTGAGGGCTGTGTGTGTATACCTGTGTCTGTTCTGCATCTCCCCAGTAAGTTTCTTGTATTGCAAGCCTTTTTATCATGTTCTGAGAATGTTCATTGAGATCCTTGTATTCCAAGCCTCTTTTTCATGTTGTGAGCATACACATTCAGTTCCTTGAAATCAAACCCTCCTTTTCACATCCTGAGCACAACTACACAGTTCTAATCAGCCTAGTAAGTCCTTTTAAGTCCCTAAGAGACCCACAACAGAAAATACCCAGGGGGCTACATGTATGTTTTTATGTATGTATGTATGTGTTTCACAGTTTGTTTATCAGCCATGGATTTTTTTTTTGTTGAGGAGAAAGTTGAGGGTGGGCTAACTCCTTGCAGAGCACTGCCCACTCCTGTCCAAATCACTCCCCCCGTATCACCAGGACTGGCTGTAGGGAAGAGACATGAATATCCCCTCCTTACTGCCACCCCTGGGAGTGTTAGGCTTCGGACAAGTTTTTTGGTCACATGATGCTTTCTCATATATATATATATATATATATATATATATATATATATATAGAGAGAGAGAGAGAGAGAGAGAGAGAGAGAGAGTGAGAGAGAGAGAGAGAGATTGTGAGGATAGAGTATACAGGGCTCAAAATTTCCACTCGCCACTAGCCAATGGCGAGTGAAAATTCATCCCTGGTGAGTAGAAATTCAGCCCTGGTGGGTATGTTATGGCTTTCAGTGGCGAGTAACTTTTCAGGTCTGGCTAGTAGTAAAGGACTTCCAATTTTAAGCCCTGGAGTATATGTAATGTTTTGCCTGTACATGTGAAAACACATGGTTAGAGGGAAGGTAGAATTCGATTTACATTGTTTGGCAGTTGTAGCAGTTATGTCTACATTGGTGTCCTCCAGTAATAAGGGCATGTTATTGCTCACACAATCTTGAGCCCTGGGGATAATAGTTAAGTCTACTTTTTTGTCTCCCCTTTTGTATCTGTGGGCTCTTGGTGTCTTGGTGGAATTTGTCCATGTGGCATTTTGCCAGAAATAGTTAGACGGGGAAGCCTGATGTTTAGTATTATCTTGGTCGATATGTGTAGGGTGACTTTAGGAACTCACAGTCTGGGTAGAAGCAGGTCCAGGAGAACACTGGAGGTGGGGCCCACTGAAGACTGTGTTCTCTGACAGGTCATAGCATTAGTCAGCCTCAGAGTTCCAGTAAGGGGCAGTACAAGAGTATATGAAAGCATATGCATATGGTTAAGGATGGGAACCTTGGAGGACTGCAAGATGCTCTGCAGTTATTGTCCATATACCTGCTGGGTCTAGGAGACTTACAATAGTCTGTAATAGAAGATAGGAAATCCTGCATGGGATTCCCTGTGTAGGGAGAGTGGCCAAGATAGACTGATCAGTAAGGAGGTGGTCAAGGCATTTATGTCTAGGAGCTTTTCCAATGTTAGAAACCTCCCCTTGTGCATTTCAGAAGTGCAGGTGCAGAGACAATGACCATGGGCTCGGAAAGTCTGACTGGTGTCCTGAGTGAAAAATCAGGCAATGCTGTGAGTTTATACTCCTGGGCAACCAACAGAATGAACCAGAAAGTATTGCCCCCAAGCAAGGAATACTTTCTGAGATTATCACTTCTTTGTGACAGTTTGTAGTAGTTGGCAATGAATTAAAGGGATAGTAATGTTTCATAATAAAAGCAGCTCTAATTAACCATCATAGTGTTTGGACTTTGGAGAGTGTTATTTCAATACTGTCAGAGTTGTAGTTCAAGAGTAATTCAAAGACAAAGTATCCCCCTCCCGCCCCTTTTACTGATGTACCACTGCTCAGCCAGATCAGAAGGGAGGTGCCCAGGTAGACTGCAGAGAGGTACAATCTTCAATTAAGATAAGGGAAAAACCTGAAAAACTTGTCAAGGGGGGCAGGGCTTTCATTGTTCTCATAGGAAGAAGATTGTCCCCTGCTGTTATCTGTCTGGTCTATGGACTGCATTCCACATCTGAGAAGAGATGGCTTACACTAGGTAAAAGGGGCGGGAGGGGGAAACTTTGCTTGTGAATATCTCTCAAACCATAAAGGTTTGTGAGATAACACGTATATCGTTCTTCATATTTTTTTAAGGCCTACAAAATAAAATAAAAATAAAACAAAGTATTACTATCTTTTTGAGGGAAGCCATAGGTGTGTTGTGCAAGGCCTGAAGGGCAAGAAGACCCCAGAACGTGCCAGTGTGGTCAGAATGAGAGCAACATGTTTCTCTCTAGCCGTGAGTATGATGGATCCAGCAGTTTTATAGGTATAAATTATACACTTTTGGAGGACTGAATGGTATTGTGATAAAGGCTAGTGGAAGAGCGTCCTCATGCAACGGCATTGGCAACTGAAGATCCAAACTGTTTTTTTTTCCTTGTTTTTCTGTCAATAAGAGAATTGAGGACAAAAATTACAGCATAACGCTCATGTATTTTCTCCTTTTTACATACTAATGTACAGGGCTTAAAATTTGAAGTCCTTTGCTACTAGCCAGACCTGAAAAGTTACTCGCCACTGCAATACATAACATACCCACCAGGGCTGAATTTCTACTCGCCATTGGCTAGTGGCGAGTGGAAATTTTGAGCCCTGCTAATGTACATATATAAGTTTTGTCCTTGAAGGTATTGGCCCTTTAATGGGATAAATCAACAGTTTCACTTCATCTTCTCTTTAGTTACATGAACTTATTCCATCAAACTTTGAACCTGAGTAAAAAAATAAAAATCTTCATTTTATGCAGTAGGTTACCTGTCTGGGACAGTTCAGAAGTTCATCTCCCTCCATCGCTGATCTCAGGTATATTTAATCTAACAACAAGCCATGAACCATCTGCTGTTTCAGACTGTACTAGTTTGATTATGTTCTCAATAGAATGTCTCGTCCAAAAACCTGTTTGGCTTGTATCAGGTTGAAATCAGTTTTCCTATAATATTAGGAAATGTGGCAGCTTCGCTCAATGGCTTAGAATTCTGCTTCCTTATGAAATCATGTTGCACAATTAATTTTCTAAGGTGGAGTATGTTCTTTACAAAGATGTCTCTTACCGATCAAAACAAACAACATACTTGGTGTAGTCATAAACATATTTTTCTTAGTATATAGCCTCTAGACTGTCCCGTCTCAGCAGAACATCTAGTACATTGAAACTGAAAAATGTCCTTTAGCTGAATTTAAAAACCCAACAACATTGGTATATTTGCAGTTTATTGCTCTGAAACCCTGTGTTTGCAGTATCCACTGTGCGGGGCAGACTAGATGTAACTGTAAGGTTCACAGATCCTATAATAAATCATTTCAGTGGATGATTAAAAGAGCAGTAAACTTTGAAAACCTATATATTATAGGAATTTTCCTTCTGAGTTAAACAAGTGTATTCCTAATGCTAGAAATTATTTTATTCCAATGTTCAAATTGTCAGGTAGAGAATGACATTGTGATTACTTCCTGAGAGTTCAAACTGACAGGAAGTGACTGAGCAGTGTTTCATTCTATGGAGAAATGAAATGAATTTGTAGTCGCTGCACTAGTCAAGTTTTAGTACTACAAAGATATGAGTAGTTTGGTATTTGGTGATGCTTTTTACTAGGACAAGCAGATTATATTTTAAGACAAGCTTCCAGAGAGCAACTCTCTTTCTCAGGGCAAGCAACACCGAATCACAAAATATGTTCAGTCACATAGTCTGTTTAACACAATGCAGAGTTCCAAGATAAATAACAATCTAGGATGCTTACAGGGAAAGCTCGGAGAGCGTGAAAAGTGATATCTATGTAACTGGAGGGGGCAATAAATAAAGGGTGTCTGAGCAGTGGTTTGGATACAGAGCAGGGAGGACATGAAGGGGCGGGAAAACTACAGAGGAGGCACTAGTTATAGAAAATTCTGGTAATGAGAGGAAAATTCCCAGATCTTTATTGAGTCCTGTTTCATGCATTTTAAAGAGAACGATCATCTTTAGTTCAAATATCTCTCTTTCCTGGATGTTTTTAAAATTTCTTTTAAAGGGATAGTAATACTTAAAATGTAAAAAAAATATGTTGTATGGTTTATCCCCCTGAGTAAAACAAGAGTACTCCCACTGCTGAAAGGTGTTTCATTCAAAAGTTATTAATTTTCAAAGTTGAATTTTTTAGGTGCAATATCACAGTGGCCTGAAATTGTACAGTGGCGCTGTTGCTACACCATCCTATGGACAGCTCTGGTCCCGGGACCATAAATCTCCATAGGATGGTGTAGCAACAGCGCCACTGTACAATTTCAGGCCACTGTGATATTGCACCTAAAAAATTCAACTTTGAAAATTAATAACTTTTGAATGAAACACCTTTCAGCAGTGGGAGTACTCTTGTTTTACTCAGGGGGATAAACCCTACAACATATTGTTTTTTACATTTTAAGTATTACTATCCCTTTAAGGATCCTGATGGTAAGATTGCTCATTAAGGGATCTGGTTGAGAATAATGGTGTCCAACGGCTGTACAGTAATTTTCTTCATTCAGATGTGTTATTATGTGTCTTTGCTTGTTCATACATGCTTTTAATTTTTGGCATGTGTCCCCAGGGTAGGATTCTTGGTGGCACTTATTAATTTATCATATATACTACATTCCTGGATGTGCAGTAGTATGATCTTGTGATGCTGAAAGTCCCTGTGGTGTGGATGATTTGATGGATTTGTTGTTAGTGAGTAACACTGCATGTGTTTGTCCCACTGAATGTGTGATGAGCGCTATTGTGGAGTTTCCTGCTTATTAATTTCTGTTTGATGTTACTAGGATGCAAGGACTGGTAGTATGGGCAAAATCTATTTTAAAGCTGCATCATATTTCACAGTGGTTTATAAATCTTTCATTATTTTTTTGCTTACCTTCTAGTACCAGGTTGTATGTGTCTACTACTAATGGTATGTGCTTGTTTGTTTTTCTCCCTACAGTCGTGGCCAAAAGTTTTGAGAATGTCACAAGTATTGGTCTTCACAAAGTTTGCTGATTCATTGTTCTTAGATATTATTGTCAGATGTTACTATGGAATACTGAAGTATAATGACAAGCATTTCATAAGTGTCAAAGGCTTTTATTGACAATTACATTAAGTTTATGCAACGAGTCAATATTTAGAGTGTTGACCCTTCTTTTTCAAGACCTCTGCAATCCACCCTGGCATGCTCTCAGTTAACTTCTGGGCCACATCCTGACTGATGGCAGCCCATTCTTGCATAATCAATGCTTGGAGTTTGTCAGAATTTGTGGGTTTTTGTTTGTCCACCCGCTTCTTGAGGATTGACCACAAGTTCTCAATGAGATTAAATTCTGTGGATTTTCCTGGCCATGGCCCCAAATTTTGATGTTTTGTTCCCCGAGACACTTAGTTATCCTTTTTGCCTTATGGCAAGGTGCTCCATCATGCTGGAAAAGGCATTGTTGTTCATCAAACTGTTGTTGGATGGTTGGGAGAAGTTGCTCTTGAAGGATGTGTTGGTACCTTTCTTTATTCATGGCTGTGTTCTTAGGCAAAATTGTAAGTGAGCCAAAAATGATGCGAGAGGCTCTGAGGACGAACAAAAGCACAATGGCCTGTTCTCCGGCTAGTCTCTCCCTAAGTGTAAAGGGTAATCCAGACGTGGATCCCTTGCTCTCAGTGCCTAGGGAAGCCAGCTGCACCTCACTGACGAGGCCCAAAATAAGGCCGAAACGTACGTCTGGGGTTAGCTGGTTTTTCCGTGCAGAGGAGACTTGCCCATCATTTTGGTACTGGACTGCCCTTATGGGTGGGATTAGTCTAATATGTATGTGGAAATTTCTCCTCTGTAATGGCACTAGAGAGCTAAAATGTGATGCTCTTGAGCGGTGACTAGCCGGAGAACAGACCGTTGTGCTTTTGTTCGTACTCAGAGCCTCTCACATCATTTTTGGCTTGTTTCTGCAAAACACTTAGGGTCTCTTCCTAAGTGTAAAGGGTAATCCAGACGTGGACCCCTTGCTCTCAGTGCCTAGGGAAGCCAGCTGCGCCTCACTGACGAGGCCCAAAATAAGGCCGAAACGTACGTCTGGGGTTAGCTGGTTTTTCCGTGCAGAGGAGACTTGCCCATCATTTTGGTACTGGACCGCCCTTATGGGTGGGATTAGTCTAATATGTATGTGGACATTTCTCCTCTGTAATGGTACTAGAGAGCTAAAATGTGATGCTCTTGAGCGGTGACTAGCCGGAGAACAGGCCATTGTGCTTTTGTTCATACTCAGAGCCTCTCACATCATCTTTGGCTTGAAAATTGTAAGTGAGCCCACTCCCTTGGCTGAGAAGCAACCCCACACATGAATGGTCTCTGGATGCTTTACTGTTGGCACGACACAGGACTGATGGTAGGGCTTCCCTTGTCTTCTCCAGATAATCCTTTTTCCGGATGCCCCAAACAATCAGAAAGGGGATTCATCAGAGAAAATGACTTTACCCCAGTCCTCAGCAGTCCAATACCTGTACCTTTTGTAGAATATCAGTCTGTTGCTGATGTTTTTCCTGGAGAGAAGGGGCTTGTTTGCTGCCCTTCTTGACACCAGGCCATCCTCCCAAAGTCTTCACCTTACTGTGCGTGCAGATGCACTCACACCTACCTGCTGCCATTCCTGAGCAAGCTCTGCACTGGTGGTGCCCTGATCCCACGGCTGAATCAACTTTAGGAGACGGTCCTGTCGCTTGCTGGACTTTCTTGGGCGTCCTGACACATTCTTCACAACAATTGAATCTCTCTCCTTGAAGTTCTCGATGATCCAATAAATGGTTGATTTAGGTGCAATCTTGCTAGCAACAATATCCTTGCCTGTGAAGCATTTTTGTGCAAAACAATGATGACAGCACGTATTTCCTTGCAGGTAACCATGGTTAACAGAGGAAGAACAATGATTTCACGCACCACCCTCCTTTTAAAGCTTCCGGTCTATTATTCTAACTCAATCAGCATAACAGAGTGATCTCCATCCTTGTTCACGTCAACACTCTCACCTGTGTTAACGAGAGAATCACTGACGTCTGTCCTTTTGGGGCAGGGCTGAAATGCTGTTGAAATTTTGGGGGGGATTAAGTTCATTTTCATGGCAAAGAGGGACGATACAATTGATCGCAATTCATCTCATCATTCTTCAAAACATTCTGGAGTATGTGCAAATTGCCATCATCTAAACTGAGGCAGCAGACTTTGTGAAAATTACTATTTGTGTCATTATCAAAACCTTGGGCCACAACATTATATAGCAGCAACTGTTCCTGTGGTGTTCTAAGTGCAGATGTGATTGTTCTGTTAACCCTTTGAATTCCAGAAGGTTAGGGAATGCATTGCCAAGCAATGCATTCCGAACGCCTCTGGCACTCAAAAGGTTAATGGTCTTTTGATTTGTAACCCCTTTCTTCCAGTGATTTATCCAGGGATTTAAGGTTCTTGTTCTGGTTCTCATTGTCAGAATATATACAGCGCTGTCTCTTTGCCTGGTTGTATATAATAACCTTTTTTATTGTATGTTGGGTGGATGCTGGATTTGTGGAGACAGTTAGATCAGTCTGTGTATTTTTTTATATAGATGTGTAAAGTTACACCTCTTTAATGACTGTGGTTCTAGAAAGTTTACATATTCTGCAGAATAATCTATTTTTAATTTGATTCACGAGTAAAATTAATTGAATGAACTCTGAAATTCTTTAAAGGAGCAGTAAACTTCTTTTTATGAAAACACATATATTATAGAGCATTTCCTGCTGTATAAAACAAGGTCACTCCCACTGCTGTCAGGTGTTTTATTCAAAATTTATAGCAGTTTAAATAACCAGGAGGTGAATTTACTCTGTTTACTTCCTGATAGTTCCAACTGACAGGAAGTGAATTTACTGTGTTTACTTCCTGATAGTTCTAACTGACAGGAAGTGAATTTACTGTGTTTACTTCCTGATAGTTCTAACTGACAGGAAGTGAATTTACTGTGTTTACTTCCTGAACGTTCTAACTGACAGGAAGTGAATTTACTGTGTTTACTTCCTGATAGTTCTAACTGACAGGAAGTGAATTTACTGTGTTTACTTCCTGAACGTTCTAACTGACAGGAAGTGACAGACAGTTTCTATCACATTCTATGGAGAACTATATGTCTCTGACCTTTCTGGCTTTCCTCTCTATTAGAATCTAACAGGAAATCTAATTAGAATTTGACCACTAGAGGGCACTGTTAATGTAAAAAAACCTGGGTTTAAACTGTAATAACTCTGGAAGTATAAATCTCTCAGCAGTGGGAGTACCCTTATTTTACTCAATAGGAAAATCCCTACAATATATTCATAAACAAAAGTTTACTGCTCCTTTAAGGCTCTGTTCTCCTTCTGTCCATATAGTAAAGATATAATGTATATAGCATTGGGATATATAGGCTCTATATTGGAGCGTGGCAAAAAAATCTTTATTCAAGATATTCCATAAATAGATTGGCATATTGAGGTGCCATTCTTGTTCCCATAGCTGTTCCCTTAAATAGAAAGTAAGTCTCTTTGTTGAAGGTGAAGTAAGAGTGAACTCAGTTAGATTAGTTGTAGCATGCATCTATACCATCCTTGTGAGGAATGTTGCTGTATGGAGATTCTATATCCATGGTAACCAACGCTATGTCAGGTGAAAGTTGTATGATGTGACGTTTCTTAAGGAAATCTGTGGTTTTGACTAAAGTTTGGAGGATATTTTCTACAAAGCCTGATATTTGATCTGTAATTGTGTTCACACCTGTTAGGATGGGTCTGCCTGGATTTCTTGGTTTGTGGATTTTTGAAACCATATAGAAGTTTCCCGTTTTTTAGCTGATTGTGTATTAGCTTTTCCATTTCTGCTTTTAGCTGGCTTGACAGTATCTTTAAATTGTTGTATATATTCCACTGTGGGATCTTGTGGTAGTGTCCTGTAATATGTACTGTCTGTGAGCCGTCTCATATATTCTTCTTTATATTTTAGTTGTTAAAGTTTTAGTAATGTCCAAAAACATTTTTTTGCCTTTAGAAGAGCTTAAATGCTGAGCTAAATGCAAAAAAACGTATCTCTCAAACCGCTATGGTTTAAGAGATACAGGCATTTAAAGTTCACTGTTTCCTACTGACAGCTGTAAAGCTGTCAGCAGGAGATTCGTGTCGGTCGTCATGGAGGCGCTTGAGAAGTGCCGAGATCTCGTTACTTACAAGGAATCCCTTCACACACGTTTTAGACCATTCCAATGAAGGGATTCCTTGTAAGTAACGAGATCACGGCAGTTCTCAAGCTCCTCCGTGTCGACCGACACAAATCTGCTGACAGCTTTACAGCTGTCAGTAGGAAACAGCTAACTTTAAACGCCTGTTTCTCTTAAACCATAGCAGTTTGAGAGATAAGTTTTTATGCATTTAGCTCAGCTTTTTAAGCTCTTCTAAATGCAAAAAACTTTTTTTGGACATTACTAACACTTTAAGAACAAGGCACAGAAGGAATGGTGTAACTTCACTCCATTATCTTGCTCGTGCTATCTGGCAGATGTAAAGGGCATATTGGTATTAAAATATTAACAATGGAAGCATGGGCATCCATAGACATTTTTCCAGGGGGGCAGAGCCATAATATGACCCCCATGCCAGCCCTTGGCGCCCAGACTCTATGTTTATATTGAGGGGCCAAGTGTGTGTGTGTGTGTGTGTGTGGTGGGGGCAGTAACACTCCGCCCAAGGACGACCATGAATGGCAGCGTGGGTGCGCCAGTGTGCGCTAAGGTGATCATATCCCACAATGCTTGCTCTGTAGAGCAGCTACCGGCAGTGGAGGATAATGTCACAAAAGTGCTCACTGTCTCTCTTATGGATTTTGGATCTGAAGATTTCAGCTTTCTCTGGTGTTACGCTTTGATGCAGAAGGGTAACAAAACTGCAACCCTATAAACAGGGCCAGATTTACATCCCAGGTGCCCTTAGCTCCACCCATGGCCACACCCTCACTCCTCACATTACCCCACCCACAGTCCCATGAGACACAAAATACCCTTAGTCTATAACATGCATGCAAAAAAAATGTACAGGGACATTCAAATTGTACTGGCCACTCCCATAATTTGAAATGTAGGTGTAACCAGCACAGCTGAGGCTGCTGCCAATATTTGGCTCTCTAGGCAATTGCATACTAATCGGAGATCTTGGCTGCTTTGTTTTGGGGTCAAAATCAGCTAATTTGTTCTTTACTTGTATGGCTCTTTCCTTCAAGTAGACTTAAAGTGTTAGTAATGTCCCTGAATAAATATTTATCATCTTGTAGTGCTTAATATGTTGAGCTAAATGCAAGAAACCCTATCTCTCAAACCGCTATGGTTTGAGAAATATTCACCGTGAAAGTTTGACGTTTCCTGCTGTCAGCTGTAAAGCTGACAGCAGGAGATCCATGTCGACCTACATGAGGAGGCTCTGCAGCAGAGCCGCAATCACAATATTTAAAACAAATTACTTGGTTTACAAAATGTGCTCACAAACCAGGCACACTTTGTAGACCTTTCCAATGAAGTCAATATTTTTAAATAACGTGATTGCGGCTCTGAGCCTCCAGATGATCCCTGGACAGGATTCCCCTGCAGTCAGCACAGCACTGATGTCAGGGAATGGGAAGGGAGGGGGGAACTTTGAATAGGAATATCTCTCAAACCACTATGGTTTGAGAGATAGGGTTTTTTTGCATCTAATTCAACTTATTAAGCACTACAAGATGATAAATATTTATTCCGTGACACTACTAACACTTTAACAGCATCAGTTCAGTAGAACCGTGATTATCTACATAATGAGAAGTATTTCTCCATTTGACCTTGGAGCTATATGTGAACCTACCCGGGAAGTTTATGTTCTAAAGTCCACGGAGGGGACTCATGCGGTGCTGGTGAGAGAGTATAAAATAAGTGATTTGCTTTAGAAAAGGGTGTGGCTTAATTACAATTGGGGCAGGGCTTAACTGGCTGTACAATGAAGTGGGCAGAACAGGTTGGGAAGAAGGAGAAGTGGGAGGAACAGGTTGGTAAGGAGCAGAAGTGAGCAGAGTTTCATGAGAATCTCCCCACCACCAGACCAATGTGTCTGTCCCTGGAGACTACGAAGACCCGAATCTCCGGGGTTAAATCCATATGTACTGTGACCAATGAAAAACCTTCAGTTTCACGTGTGTATAAAGAGTACAATGGTGTTCATGAGTGTCAGTCCGATGCCTATATCTACAAGGCAATCAGAGTTTAACTCTTATTGACTCTTAATTTGTTTAACACTAGGACCTACTTAGGCAGGTTTCCTCCATAGACCAGTCATGTATATCTATTTACGTGGTGGAATTTACAATTAAAGAGATAGTAATACTTAAAAACATTAAAAATATATGTTGTAGGGTTTATAGTCCTGAGTAAAGCAAGAGACTCCCACTACTGAAAGGTGTTTTATTTAAAAGTCATTGCAGCTCTGACTGGACGTTTTTAGGTGCAGTATCACAGTGGCCTGATATTGTACAGTGGCGCCGTTGCTACAACATCCATTTTATTTTTAGATTTTAAAGGAGCAGTAAACTTTTTTTATGAAAACATATTTTACAGAGAATTTCCTGTTGAGTAAAACAAGGTCACTCCCATCGCTGTCAGAGGTTTTATTCAAAAATTATAGCCGTTTAAATAATTAGGAAGTTAATTTACTGTGTGTTTACTTCCTGATAGATCTAACTGACAGGAAGTGAATTTACTGTGCTTACTTCCTGATAGATCTAACTGACAGGAAGTGAATTTACTGTGTTTACTTCCTGATAGTTCTAACTGACAGGAAGTGAATTTACTGTGTTTACTTCCTGATAGTTCTAACTGACAGGAAGTGACAGGCAGTTTCTATCACATTCTATGGTGAACTGTATGTCACTGACTTATCTGACTTTCCTCTCCATTAGAATCTAACAGGAAATCTACTTAGAATTCGACCACTAGAGGGGACTGCTAATGTAAAAAAACATGGGTTTAAACTGTAATAACTCTGAAAATATAAATCTCTCGGCAGTGGGAGTACACTTATTTTACTCAATAGGAAAATCCCTACAATATATATTTTTTCATAAAAAAAAGTTTACTGCTCCTTTAAGTACTCCTATCTCTTTAAACTCTGCAGTAGTCTACAACTGAACAGGGAATTTTATTACTTTAAGAATGTATGCATCAATTCAGTAGAACCGTGATTATCCACATTATTTCTCTGTGTTACCTTAGATTTACATGTGAACGCTCAAAAACCTTCAGGTTCCCCTGTGTTTAATGAGTAGAGTGGTGTTTATGTATGTCAATCAGATGTCTATCAAGAGGGCAGTCATCAGTGCTCCGAGGTAGGGGTTGAATATTTCTCTGCAATGCAATCACCATTAAAAGGAAACCTTTGAAATAAGTGGCTGTTCATTTAAAGGGATAGTAATGTTTCACAAAAACCGCATCTCCAATTAATCTTCATAGTATCTGGGCCATGGAGAGTGTTATTTCAATACTGTCAGAGTTGTAGTTCAAGAGTAATTGAATGATAAAGTGTCCCCCTCCCTCCTCTTTTACCTAGTATAAGCCACCTCCCCACAGATGTGGAATCTGGTCCTGGGACCGGACAGGTCACAGCAAGGGACAATCTTCTTACTGTGAGCATAAGGAAAACCCTGTCCCCCTGGATGGGTTTTTCCTTATGATCACTGAAGATTGTCCCTCTCTGTGATCCATCTGGACAGTCTTGCTACTCTGACGTGAGCAGTGTTACATGAGTAAAAGGGGCGGGAGGGGAATACTTTATCATTCAATTACTCTTGTACTACAACTGTGACAGTATTGAAATAACACTCTCCATGACCCAAATACTATGAAGAATAATTGGAACTGCTTTTATTGTGAAACATTACTATCCCTTTAATTGACATCTTTCTGGGCTAAGCCACCTTGATCTGCTAAACAACTTCCATTGACTTGCATTGGGATCTTTCTTTACTTAGCACAGAAAGTTACAGAGTGGAGATCATGGACGATAGGTTACTGCTACAGCTGTATAATAGGAAAAAGAAATGAACAGCAGCTACGCAAAAAAAAGTCGTTTCAACAAGCGGTATACCCTTTTAAGGTGTACAGCATTTCAGGTGGCAATTCCTCCCTTCGTAATTTGTAAGAATATTAAATTACTTATTATTTAGTAACCATTTCCTTTAAACTTTTAATCCTTTGAGGCTCAAAGAGGTATCCATTGAACTGCAACGCAATTCATTGAATAACTTTCTGGCACTCAAAGTGTTAAGTGCCACAGTGGTATCCAGTGTATTAGGAATCAGTGCACTGAATACCCCTCTGACTCCCAAAATAATCACTTGTTTTTTTACCTGATTGGCACACGTGAGGTAAAACATACATATTAACTGTTGTATTAGGGTAAACATCTGTGTGTGTGTGTGTGTGTGTGTGTGTGTGTGTGTGTGTGTGTGTGTGTATGGTGTGTTTTGAAGAAGGTGGCAGTATCCACCGAAACGTTGACTATGCAATAAAACATTTGATGATTGTTCACCTTGACCTGATGTCCAGCGAGAGTGTTTTTTGTGGAAGTCTTTATATGATCACACTTGTACCCTGGCATTTTTTGCTATTATCCTATGTCCTGATTTGCATCCTGATTTGCCTCAGTATATGAATCACATCCCATGTAGGGTTTTGAGTAGGAAAATGAGGTGTCATTTAACTGTACTGATTAATTCACAAACAAATTCACTTGCAATACCAGTTGTCGTTTGGTTTCTTGTCCCCAAAAAACTCCCCTGCATTAGGATTTGCAATGCACGTTAACTTAACTGACAAGTTGTTTCCATAACTAGAATATTGCTGCTCACCAGATAAAGTATAGCTAATCTACTAAAGCTGTAAATCCTATTTGGAGTTGACATCTGTCAGTGTAGAAGAAAGATCCTGAGATTCTTCTGTCTGTTTCGAATGGAGCTATCATGTAGATCTGCAGCTGCTGGAATATATATGTCAATACTATAATCCAAAATATTTTTCATAAAGGATGCCACTAAGGAAAATACTAACTCTGGATTGAGGACCTCCAGGACACAAGCAAAATGGAACATCAGGAGGAAATATCTAATTCAACGTGGCAGCAAAACAGTAAGGACCATTTATTTGTTTCTTAAGAATATTTGCCTGGGGTTTTTGGAGCAACAATATGGGTTGTTCCCCTTCTCACAGTGGCATAATTCAAAGTATTGCAAAAAATGCATCCAAACCTTTAAAGAAAAATAAAGCTCTCCTTCCTCCTAGACCAGATAATAATGATGGAATTACAATCCCTTTGTCTGGTAAGACAAACCCAGGCTGTTGTGATTCTGATGGGGAACTCATTCCTGGGCTAAATAGGCATGAAAATGGACAGCAATGGTGTCCCCTGGAGAACAGCATTTCTAAGGTCCAAAATGTTTGTGATAAAACTGTACCTGGTTCAGAGGACCAAAGGACAGAAGAAGAGCATGGAATTGCAGATGAAGCCATGGTTAACTTACGTTACCAAAAGGGTATAACTGAAAGAACACGTGTTAGGAAGCAGAGTTCAACTGGATCTGAGCAAGATCTGGGTTCTGGGGGTCAACAGGAAACCAACCCAAGGAGAAATAGAAAAACCAAGAGGTCCCTGAAACCAGGTCGCCGTGCAAAAATAAGAGAGAAACAAATAGATTTTTGTGAGACAGACAAAAAAGTGGATTTTCCAGAACTGCTCGTCAAGGCACATCAGGATGCCTATGCTTATTTGAACCCTAATCTGTCAAAATATGAGGCTGTAATTTGTATGGCAAACCAAGCTACACAGACACAACTTATCATGCAGCAGATGATCAGCTTCATATCCCTGAGATTCGATGAGATCAACCAGTGTCTGGAAGAAATTGCAGATGATGGGGAAAAACTTTTAAAAAATGTAGGGAACAGCCTGACCTGGCCTGCTGGGAAAGGAGATCCTACAGAACATCCAGATCTATTGCAGCAGCTGCTTCAGTACACAATTATCAAAATGCAAACATTAAATGGAACTGTTGCCTCATTGACCTCAAATGCCTTGCAGGACACCTGCACCTATCTGCAGTCAGCTGCCACTAATTTGCAAGAAAAATTCAAAGTGAAGCAATGTCATGATGAACGTTTACTCAGGATGATCAAATTGTTTGAAGGATCGGCATCTGGGCCTTCAGAATCCTGTGCAAATGACACAGCTCTTTATTCTGAAGACAGTGGAATTGGAGGTGATTGGGAATCTATCAAAGAAAGTAGATCTCCTGACAAAATGGAAAGGAAAACAAGTGACTCATCAAGCCAAATAAGTTTAAGAAGGTATCAAGAAAGAACTTCTCAACAAGAGCTGATCAGCAACAGCAAAGTATGTAAACCTGCTTCAGAAACAAATTGTAAGGACACGTGTGATCTAAGCATGGACAAAAAAGACAAAAATAATCACCCCACAGCACACTCTAGCAATTCAAGAGTCCTTCACCGATCCAGTTTGACTGACAGACTTTCCATGAATTCATTAGACTCAAGCACAACCTTAGAGCAAGGCAGTGTTAATGACCAAGAATCAGAAGAGTCCACTGACAGCGATGATAGCTATGATGATGGTGAAGACACCAACAGTGTATCAAGTCAGATAACATTACCTGAAAGGCCCCTGACATCTCCAGCTGGGACAGGTGCTTATAAACCATCATCAAAATGGTTGGAAAACCCAGGAAATGTGGAAATGTCGCTGAAAATGAAGGATGCCATTAGCGAAAAAATCAAATTTGTGCCTGAGAAATCAAGCAGTCGTGTGTGGATCAGAGAGGAGGGTGTAAACTCATCCATGATGAGGCCCAGTACAGCAGATGGAAGTATCAGAAGAACTTCCAGACACAGAAGATCTAGATCTGCCGAATCACTCAGAAGCCAGGCCGAAGATCCGACCCTATTAGAACTTCAAAGGACGCAAAAAGAGCTTAGTAAGAAGTTGGAACAATTATATGTGTGCAATGGAAATCAAAATAAAGAAGCACAGCAAAATACCAACTCCAAATCATTTCTACATAAGAATAACATCACTCCAGGTAATATTACCTCTACCAACAAACTGAAAGCATGCCTTGATAAGAGTTTTACTATTTTGCCTAGTCAGGACAGAGTCACCTTAAGAAGATGTGATAAGAGTACAGCAAATAACTCAAACAACATTAAAGAAAACAAAGTATCAGCATCAGTATTGGGACCACAAGACTTGACAGATGAAAATATTTTATTGACACAAAGAAAATTGGAGAGTTTAAATGTTTCTCCTCGGCAGTCTGTCAGGAAGCTCATTCAAACATTTAGCCCGTCACATGGGCTGAACAAACAATCAAATGGAAAAGTCTTAGGATCACTTAGATGTGTTAGGAAGTTTGGAGTCCCGGTCCTTCCTCCCACCATTCCTGCCTATCACGCATTACACCCTTTAGATCAGAAAAAACATGTTTTATCCACTGATGATGAAAAGTCTGCACCTACAAGTTTCCTAAGCACATGCAAGCTTGACGCAGCTTTTCCATCATCAGTTTCACAAGACATTGTCCAAACTGACACAAATGAGGACAATGAAGATTTAGAAAATCTGCCTCCTCCTCCCCTTGAAATACTTATGGATGATTCATTCAACATACTCCATACTGATGAAGATGTAAAAGATACACACACAACCACACCAAAAGATGTATTACCTACTACCAAGTCAGCATCTTCCTCAGTCAGGAAAGCAGGAACTTCTCAAAAAATTAAAGCTTCGATAAATGCAAGAGACTTATTACCAAGTAAAAATGCTACTGCTGCATATATGTCTGCTGATAAGACTTTGAGGAATCGGGAGCCCACCTTTACACTTCGTAAATACTCATTAGAATCTGCATCTTGTAGGGAAAGAGAAAGATGCTATGAATTACAAAGAAAGCAAGAAATAGAACAGGCTGCCCATTTGTACAAACAGTCACACAAAATCATCCCTCTTCAGAATCCTGGAGATGTGGTGAAATCAGGCAACGATGGGGAGATTACAGAGCAGTGTACAGATGTACCCTCACTGATTAAACAAAAGCAATATTCCCCAACCTCACAGAGAAGAAGTGAACATTCTACGGCAGGAATTAGAAGAATTTCCCCAACTAGAGTTGCAGCTCCATCACCATCAACAGAAAAACAATTAACAAGTCCACCAGCAAACAGGGCTGTAGTTAGAATTACCTCCTGTGCACAACCCAGCCCTCCTTCTGATCAGAATAATACAAGAACTACAGGATCTCCCAAATTACCAGGTTCTCCTCAAAGAAAGATACCTAGCCCCCCATCCCAACGGAAGTTACAAAGCCCCCCATCCCAACGGACGTTACAAAGCCCCCCATCCCAAAGAAAGTTACAAAGTCCACCATCCCAAAGAAATTTACAAAGCCCCCCATCCCAAAGAAGGTTACCAAGCCCCCCATCCCAACGAAAGTTACCTAGCCCACCACCCCAAAGAACATTAGCAAGCCCCCCATCCCAAAGAAAGTTACCAAGCCCCCCACCTCAAAATAAATTAACAAGTCCCCCATCTCAACGGAAGTTACCAAGCCCCCCACCTCAACAAAAGTTAACAAGCTCTCCTCAAATGAAGAGACAACCCAGCCCACCAAATCAGTGTAGACAACAAAGTCCACCAAATTTCCGTCGAGAGCCAAGTTCCCCCTCTCATCGCACCCCTTCTCCTCCAGTTTCTCCATCCTTATCACAAAAGGGCATTAGGCGCAGCTCTGATGAGCAACAGACTTCCTCAAAATTGTTTGGCAATGCTCAGTCAATATTTTGCCCATCATCTACATCATTATTTGAAGCCAAATCACCTTCTCCACCAGGCATTTCTGGTAAAGAAGTTGCCTCCAGCCAGGTCACGGCGCCTTTTCTAAGACATAGTTTTTCTAACCGTCCAAGTGATGATCAGCACAGAAGAATTGCAACAAGCGCAGCCAACCCTCAGCCTTTTGTCCGGAGGAGCTATTCAGACAGGAGGCCTAGAGTCCAACTTAGACTTCCCTTGTCCAGCTCTGCTTCAGCTTCCACTGATTCTTCAACTGAACAAGCTGAGTAAGTACTAAGTAAGAGCTGATTCAAAAGGGAACTTTACCTCTAGATTAAGTAGCTCTTAGAGGGACACTATCAACTAAAACAACTTTGATGATTCTGATGGAGCTTTCAAAGGCACATATATTTTATAATAGCAACTGGCTTTTAAGCTGTTTAGATTTGTACTTTATGCTATTTAAGGTATGCCGTGCAGGCACTTCCTGTTTTATCCCCTCATTGCCTCCCCTATTCACTGACACTGCTCAGCAATGCATTACTCACCTCCCCTAGCACTGACTTCCTGTCTTATCCCTGCATTACCTCCCCCACTCACTGACACTGCTCAGCAATACATTACCCACCTCCCCTAGCACTGACTTCCTGTCTTATCACTGCATTACCTCCCCCACTCACTGACACTGCTCAGCAATGCATTACCCACCTCCCCTAGCACTGACTTCCTGTCTTATCACTGCATTACCTCCCCCACTCACTGACACTGCTCAGCAATGCATTACCCACCTCCCCTAGCACTGACTTCCTATCTTATCCCTACATTACTTCCCCCACTCACTGACACTGCTCAGCAATGCATTGCCCACCTCCGCTAGCACTGACTTCCTGTCTTATCCCTACATTACCTCTCCACTCACTGACACTGCTCAGCAATGCATTACCCACCTCCCCTAGCATTGACTTCCTGTCTTATCCCTAACATTACCTCCCCCACTGACTGACACTGCTCAGCAATGCATTGCCCACCTCCCCTAGCACTGACTTCCTGTCTTATCCCTACATTACCTCCCTCGCTCACAGACACTGCTCAGTAATGCATTACCCATCTTCCCTAGCATTGACTTCCTGTCTTATCCCTACATTACCTCCCCACTCACTGACACTGCTCAGCAATGCATTACCCACCTCCCCTAGCACTGGCTTCCTGTCTTATCCCTACATTACCTCCCCCACTCACTGACACTGCTCAGCAATTCATTTCCACCTCCCCTAGCACTGACTTCCTGTCTAATCCCTACATTACCTCCCCCACTCACTGACACTGCTCAGCAATACATTACCCACATCCCCTAGCACTGACTTCCTGTCTTATCCCTACATTACCTCCTCCACTCACTGACACTGCTCAGCAATGCATTACCCACCTCCCCTAGCACTGACTTCCTCTCTTATCCCTAACATTACCTCCCTCGCTCACAGACACTGCTCTGCAATGCATTGCCCACCTCCCCTAACACTGAAGGGCTTAACTCTTGGAATGCCACAGAGGTATCCAACACATTGCAATGCATTGGATACCTCTCTGGCACTGAAAGGGTTAAGTGTCTGTGTGTTGTGGCGGTAATGTAGGACTAATACAAGAATTGTCAGCACATTATTTCTTATTAGCCAAATCCATAAATCTAAATAAATCAAAAAATAGTTTTTTTTATAAAAATAACTAACAGAACATATAGGTGATGTTGAAAGCTCTTTCAAAATAGCCAAAGTTAATTTATATGGTAGTATCCCTTTAAAGGGATAGTAACACTTAAATATTACTAATCCCCATCTTGTAGGTATGGTACAAAGAATTGTATTGTCCCCAGGTTCATCTCTCAAACCTTTATGGTTTGAGAGATAACCGAAGGCAAAGTTCCCCCTCCCTCCCCCTTCCCTGAAGTCAGCGTTGTACTGACTGCAGGGATATCCAGTCTTTTTTGCATCAGGCGGCTCTGCAGCAGAGCCAAGATCACGCTGGTAAAAATGATTTCACTGAAATGGTCTTCTACATGTGCTTGCAAACCAAGCACAAACCAAGCACATGTTGAATCATTATTTTTTACTAACGTGATCTCGGCACAGCTGCAGAGCCGCCTAATGAAAAGTAAGACCGATTATCCCTGCAGTCAGTACAACATTGACTTCAGAGAAGGGGGATGGAGGAGAACTTTGCATTCGGTTTTCATTCAAACCATAAAGGTCTGAGAGATGACACTGGGGACAATTCAATTCTTTGTACCATAGCTACAATATGGGGATTAGTAATATTTAAGTATTACTATCCCTTTAACTTGTTTAACAGAAGAACTTACCTAATGGGTATGTGCCATCCATAACATCATTCAGGTATATCTATTTATTGTCTTTCTCATTTAATCTCTGCTGTGGTCTGTAACTGCATGGTGACATTTTACAATCTTGAAAAAGTTCACATGGCCCATTAGAATCATGAGTGGGTCTTTCTCTCTTTGGCTCTAACCAGCACTCCTCATGAATCTAATGGGCCATATAGGTAGTAAAATGCCCCCTGCACAAGCCTGGGAACTATGTCTTCTTGAGCCCCCAGAGAGGGCTCATGTGGTGCCATTGGGGGATATAAATATGCTATTTTCATCATAAAGGGGTGGGGCTTATTTGCAGGTGGAGCATGCCTTAATGGCCAGGGTCATAAAGTGGGCTAGAAGTGGGTGGGAATTGGGCAGAAGAGGGTGGGACGGAGGAGAAGTGGGTGAGAAATGAGAGGAACAGGGTGGGAAGGAGGAGAAGTGGGTGAGAAATGGGAGGAACAGAATGGGAAGGAGGAGAAGTGGGAGAGACCAGGTGGAAAGGAGGGAAAGTAGGAGGAACATGGTGGCAAGGAGAAGAAGTGGGTGGGAAGTAGGAGGAACAGGGAGAGATGAAGAAGTAGGTGGGAAGTGGGAGCAACAGGGTGAGAAGGAGAAGTGGGAGGAGTTTCATATTTACCACCACTGGAAAATCAGCCTCTCTTGAGGCCTGGTAATTAAAGGGTAAGAACTCCTTATTTTATTCTCTGTCCTGAATACAGCTTGAATCCCTTTTTTAAAAAAAAAATCAGTAATTTTATTGAGATATAAGCTTAAAAGTGTTACCGCATTACGTTACTGCTGGCCTTTCTGCGGTACAGCTCTGTACCACACGGCTGTCGATCTTCTCCTCCCCTGTTGTGCCTTGTTCCCTCCTCCTTGTCTGACACTTGAATCCTCCATGTGACTTGTCTCACTCTCTTGCCAATGACAGAGAGCCAGGTCACATGCTTTATACATTGTATATTTTGCAATTTTATTTTATATTATTTGCTATTCGGTAGCGCTCTCCTGGATCTCTCTCTTTTTTATATATAGATATATATTTATATATAAATAAAACAATCAATGGGTGGAATATGCCATCTGAACCGTAAGGAAGATATAAAAATCTCCATAGGTATAAATATATATATATATATATATATATATATATATATATATATATATATATATATATATTTATATCTATGGAGATTTGTATATCTTCCCTACGATTTAGATGGTATATTCCATAATCCCCATTGATTGTTTTATATATATATATATATATATATATATATATATATATATATATATATTTATATCTATGGGGATTTTTATATCTTCCCTACGGTTCAGATGGTATATTCCAGAGTCGATCCTGTTTAGCTTCCAGAATAGAGCCCTAAGGGACTTTCTGCATTAAATAAAAAAATGTGCAATTCTGGATTATACCAACAGCACCATAGGGTTGAAATGAAAATTTGACAAATCCCTATTGACTGGTTTCTTTTAACTCATTTCTAGACACAAGGCTGGATTTACCAATATGGCAGACTAGGCAGCTGCCTAGAGCTTCACATTTTGAAGGGCTGTGACTCAACTGTGCTGGCCACACCCACATTCTAAATTGTGGATGTGGCCAGAGCAATCTCAAACTGCTCCAATTTTGTATCCCCTTAAAGGCTATAATTTAACCCCTTGGATACTAGAGAGATCTCCACTGATTGCAGAGTAATGTATTGTAGAGCTCTCTAAAAACAAAGAGGTTAAAGTTTTTTCATTTTTCTTGGCTACAGGCCAAGGGTGTTTTCTGTGCCAGGAAACAGTGGATGGGGCTGGGGGAAGTCATGTGAGGAATGTGGGTGTGGCTATAGGCGGGGCTGGGGTGTGTGTGAAGTCATGTGAGGAATGTGTGTGTGGCTATAGGCGGGGCCAAGGGTGCCTTGCTTAGAAGCACCAAAGATGTAAATCCAGACATGGCAATGGAGGTCGTTCTAGCATTCAGAGGGTTAGAACCCTCATTGAAATTATTTTCATTTTCCCTGTAAGGTAAAGTTGCCAAATAATCCCTTTAACTCTTTGTGTGCCAGAGGGGTACGCAATGCATTGCTCTGGCACTCAAAGGGTTAAAAATGGAAACCTGAAAAATGTATGTTGCTTTGCTACCTGCACCATAGTTTTTTTTCTTGTGTCCCTTTTTTTTTTAAGGGAAAGATCTGGCAATCCTATACCCAGGGTAGCACTGAATGAGTTAAAATGCCAATTAACCCCTTAAGGACCACAACTGGGATGCTTATTTGTGCATGCCTTAAAGGGAGTACTGCTTAGGGTGCTGTTGATTTGCTTTAGAGCTGCAGCTCTTATTGCGATAAGTATGGCCCTAACAAGCTAACTGCACAGTAGGGACTTAATAAAATCTCCATTGATTTAAGTTGAACTCTTAACCCTTTGAGTGCCAGAGGGGAACACATTGCAAACCTCTCTAACACTGAAGGGGTTAAAAAGCCCCATTGAAATCAATTTGAATTTAGGGAATTTTAATTTGCCGTCTATGATACAGTTGGTATTCTCAAGAATTGTTAATCTTTTGCTTTCTCCATGTGATCCTGTGTGAATCAAGGGGTTGGAAATTTGGGAGTAGGTGGGTGTCTTCTTGTTCTGAGACCGGGTACACAGTAGCAGTAAACTTGATTATGAAAAAACTACAGGATTGTAGTTCTTTTCCTGTTGAGAGATGCATGTTTCCAGAGTTATTACAGTGCTCTCTAGTGGTCAGATTTCAATTAGCTATTCCGTTGTAGTCTGTGGTAGAAGTGAGTCACTGACAAACGGCTTTCCGTAAAATGTGATAGAAAGTGCTGAGTCACTTGCTGTCAGTTAGAACATTCAGGAAGTAATCATACTGACACTCACTTCCTAACAATTTGAATGGTTATACCTTATGAATAAAACAACTGACAGAGGTGGGACTACTCTTGTTTTACTCAGCGGGAAAAGCTCTATAACACTTAGGTGTGCAAAAAAAATGTACCACTTATTTAAGCTATTTTCTCTCCCTATTTTCCCATTTTTTTATCTATACGATTTGGAGGTGTGTATAAGTGTATTACATGGCTCCACAACAATCACACTCCCATTTTGTACTGTTTCAAGTTTAATATTTATTTTGTAAATAAAATGTTTAACGAAAAGATGTTTTGTTTTATAAATTTAAAAAAGAAAAAAAATGCTGCTTTTATCAGGTCAGAAATGGACCTGCATCTGGCCAGCCCACAGCACCAGCATTGAATGGGTTAATACCCCCAGCTACTGCATTTTTCTTGACCACTAGGTGTCTGCTCTCTGCTCCTTTCTCCCTTACTTTGATAGGAAGAGAGAGGCACAGAGCTGACACAACTTATTCAATCTAAATGCCAGTAAATGTGATCGCTCCTGGAGTGATCACATGAACTGGCAGACTAGAGAAGGACTGAAGCTGAGCGTTCTGGTCACAGAGTGCTCAGTTTCAGCCTGAAAAGAATGATAGCAGCGTGCATGGAGGCGCGCTGCTATAATGTAACCCATGATATGCCAGGACCGTCACGGGTCCTTAGGAAGTTTACCCATGACTGTCCTGGCACGTCATGGGTCGTTAAGGGGTTAAAGGATAGTAATGTTTTTACCAATTAATCTTCATAGTATTTGGGTCATGGAGAGTGGTATTTCAGTACTGTTAGAGTTGTAGTTCAAGAGTAATTGAATGATAAAGTATCCCCCTCCCGCCCCTTTTATCTAGTGTAACACTGCTCACCTCAGAGCAGCAAGACTGTCCGGATGGATAACAGAGAGGGACAATCTCATACCTCCCAAATGCCCCTCTTTTAGACCCAAATCCTTCTGTCCCTCTTTCCCACCCTGATGTCCCTCTTTTTAGGAAATCAGATTGTGTGGTGTATATATACTTCTCTATAGCAATAAAACTCACAGTGATGTTTGTGTAACATCAGTATATGTGTTTATAAATTAATCTGTGTAAGTAAAATACATTGGTCTTGTTATAAGTCATTTATTAGGTTACACAAGGAGGTGTCAATAGGTCATGAAATAACCTAAAAATTCTTGGTAATGTCATGCCTACCAGCCACGCCCCCAGCAATACCACCTAAAACACAAGTGTCCCTCTTTGGCAATTTGAAATGTTGGGAGGTATGCAGTCTTCATTGAGCATAAGGAAAAACCTGAAAAACCTGTCAAAGGGTGGGGCAGGGTTTTCCTTATGATCACAGTAAGAAGATTGTCCCTTGCTGCGACCTGTCCAGTCAAGAGACCAGATTCCACATCTGAGGTGAGAAGTGTTACACTAGGTAAAAGGGGCGGGAGGGGGATACTTTATCATTCGATTACTCTTGAACTACAACTCTGACAGTATTGAAATAACACTCTCCATGGCCCAAATACTATGAAGATTAATTGGAGCTTTTGTTTTTGTGAAATGTTAACATCCCTTTAAAGGACTAGTACAATGCGAGCACTGCAGAATTAGGAGCATCCTTTATTCCTAGTGTAGTAGATGAGTAATCTCAAACTGCATTCCTAATGGACAGAGATAGGACTGGATATTGCTAATTCTACACAGGCTCTGCAGTCAAAATTACTAAGCCAGTTACCGTGACACATACATAATCAGGGATATCCAGTGCTGGGTTTACATTCCAAGTCCTCATAGGTAAGTCGTTTTAGGCGCCCTTAGCGCTGCCAGTGCCTGTGGCTCTCCAGAGGCATCGTGTCTGTATATATACAAATGCACACCAACACGTTCAGAAATGGGAGCAGATGTTCCTATTGTGTGTCCCAAGCTAGAACAGTGGTGAGCAACAGGTGGCCCCCAGAAAACACCCATCTTCTCTCTTTTGCCTCATAGCATGCCTACATTTACAACTAAACTGTGCTACCATGAAGATATACATAGGAGTATACACACCTTTCTGATATTGCACTGTGCGGCATGATGTCAGTAACACTCTTTAGTACTCAATACTTGCAGATTTATTTAGCTTCTAAGATCCCAGCTGTAATCCCTTTCCCTTACTTCAGCCTGGTCAGTAGAAAGTGGGTGGATCTTGCTGATCGAGTGGTTGACATATTACCCTTCATGGCAGTTCACTCACACAGAGGCATTTGTCTCTGCGTGAGTCGTTTTAATGCCTCCTGTACACTGACTGAGCTTTAACGACTAAGATTTAGTCAGGGCACAGGAGGAATTAAAACTACTCACACAGAGACAAATGTTCCTGTCGCTTATTATTGGGAGCCATAATTAGTGATCTAGGCTCTACTATAGAGTTCGCTGTTAAAAAAAAAAAAAAAAAAAGCGTTTTGGAATAAGTTTGTGCTGTAATTACTTTTGATCGAAAAGTCTCCTGGGAGAGGGAGTACCCTTTTTCTACTAGCAGAAACTATACAATATATTTTATTTTGATTAAAAAAATGTACTTCTCCATTAAAGTTAACCCCTGGACTGCCAGAGTGATAGTCCAATACATTGCAGTTCAATGCGTTGGATACACCTCTGGCACACAAAGGGTTAATGACATTAAAGTTAAAATGAGATAATAATGTCTTTTTTTAACACATGATGTTGTCTTTTAACCCTCTGAGTGCCAGAAAGGTATCCAACGCATTACACTCTGGCACTCAAAGCGTTAAAGGGCAACTATCACTTTTAAATCGAAACTGTCACATGTTATTAAACCCCACTACCGATAATTACCGGCAATAGATATGTCTGCTTGTTCTAACATGCTCTGTTTCCCCTAACGATCGATGAGCAAGAGCGCTGCCATCTTGTCTATGTAGAACATGATTGGCAGCACTCCCCCACCTCATTGCTTGCCTGTGCAAGAACATGAAGTGTAGTAGCAGGGGCAGGCAGAAATAGCTAGAGGGGACGGCCAGCATATACCTGCGGTAAAGCTTGTACTGCACACAAGCTGCTGAAGACGGAACACTGCTAACTTGTAAGTCAGATTTCTAATTAACAAAGCTTTTGTTTAAAAAATGACTGTTCTAGTTGACCAAGGTAAGACACATATGATTATATGGGTGCATATGTTTTAAGGGTGAAAGTTCACTTTAGCTATGTCTGTTCCTATGGGAGCAGACTTAGTAAAAAGGACAAGGCTAACATGATCAGGGGGTCAGAATACTGACCTCCTCAACTGGACTCCAAGTGAAGTCTATGGCTTTTAGCTACAAACCCCAGAATTAAAAACACATTCCAGCCAGGCTATGCCAGATCAGTGGTACCTGGTACCCTTTGTTTATGACACTGTACCTTTTGTTAATGCCCTGATAAATTTTGTTGATGACCTGGCAAGTTTTGTTGATGATCTGGCACCTTTTGTTTATGACCTGGTACCTTTTGTTGATGATCCAGTACCTTTTTTGATGATCCAGTACATTTTGTTGATGACCTGGTACCTTTTGTTGATGACGCAGTAACTTTTGTTGATGCCCTGGTAAATTTTGTTGATGACCTGGAAACTTTTATTTATGACCTGGTACCTTTTGTTGATGACTTGGTACCTTTTGTTGATGATGCAGTACCTTTTGTTGATGACCTGGTAACTTTTGTTGATGACCTGGTACCTTTTGTTGATGACGCAGTACCTTTTGTTTATGACATGGTAACGTTGGTTGATGATCCAGTACCTTTTGTTGATGATGCAGTACCTTTTGTTGATGATCCAGTACCTTTTGTTGATGACCTGGTAACTTTTGTTGGTGACAATGTAACTTTCATCTCTGAGCTTGTACCTTTTGTTGGTGACACTGTACCTTTCGCTGATGACCTGTTACCTTTTTTTGGTGACACTGTACCTTTTGTCTGTGACCTTGTACCTTTTTTCAATGACCCTTTACTTTTTGTTAGTAACCCTGTACTTTTGTTGATTGCCTGGTACTTTTTGTTGGTGACCCGTTACCTTTTGATGTTGAGTGAACATATTTTGCACTTTGTCCACCAAGAATAAGGGGACCTGGTCCCTTTCTTCACCCTCCACATTGGACTTTGAAGCCTTATAGAGAGGGTCTATGGGAACCTGCATCTCACTGGAATAGAAGCTGGACTGCATGATGTAGATGAGACATACTGGGAAACATTGGCAAGGGTCTCTTCCCTCCGTTCCGCTCTCCTGGAGTTCATCAGCAGGTCTGTTCCCAAAGGATCTTTGTCTGCCAACGGGACACTACCTACATGACATCTACCATTTACTGACCTTTCAAGTGTCTGACGGGTGTGCAGTGCATTGCAGTGTCCCTTCAGCACTCACAGAGTTAAGAGTCACACCTTATAAACACTGATGTAGTCTTATTAATTTGCATTATCTTATTGCACACATGAAAATGTTGCCTTTTAGGGCCAACAAGACAGGTGACAAATGACTGTCATATTTATTCTAATGACATATGCAAATTCATGTATATAAAATCAAAACAAGTCACAGTATTACGTAATGACGTGTTTATTAACAGGTGTTAACATTGTAAAAATGAGTGACCATATTACAGCTATGCAAATGACTGGGAAATCATCTCAAAGCTAATCAGGAGAATAGAGGTCAAGTGTAGGGCAAATGCATTTCTCAGAGCAGATACACAACATACACACACACTTTTTTAAAACTATGCATATATATAGTGTGACGGAATGGTTGTCACCCAGAGAATGAAATGTTCAGTGATTGCCATTGTCTTAAAGGGGAACTACCACCACACACAATCTTTACCTTCGCTAAGTCCCCATCTGGCGACTAGCTGCTTAATAGCGCTAGTCACCAGAATAATTACCTTATTTAATAGATTTCTGCTCTCTTCCATGGGTGACAGGTAGGACGGAGCGCGGACATCTTGCCATTTTGACGTCCGCATACCTGCGCTGTCAGTCCCAGCCGGTTCTCGGAGGCGTTGCTAGGAGCCATTTGGCTCCGGCTGGGACTGACAGCGCAGGCGCGCAGCAAAAGATTATGAAAGAGAAAAAATAATTTATTCCATAAGAGCTACATTCAAAATGTTGTTTTGGCCCATTACTGCAACATTCTACTCTCTCGTCTTCCTGCTTCTCATCTCTCTCCACTTCAATCTGTTATCAATTCAGCCGCAAGAATCACCACATTTGCTCCTAGATACCGTCCCTCTCATCGCCTCCTGAAATCCCTCAATTGGCTACCTATAAAGTATCATATTTCTTACAAAATTCTCCTCCTCTCCTGTAAGTCTCTCTGTTCTTTCTGCCCTTATCTCCTGCTACACCCCTTCCCGTCCCCTACGATCTTCTCAAGGGTTCTTGCTGTCCTCTCTCTACACAACTCGAGCCATCTCTCAACTGAAAGCTTTCTCATTGGCTGCCCCTCGACTCTGGAATGCCCTCCCTATCACTATTCGCCAATCATCTACACTCATCACTTTCAAGCCTCTCCTCAAATCCCACCTGCTCATGGAAGCATCTCAATAGCAATATCCTCCTCTTGTACACAGATAGTCACACCAGAATCCTTCTGCACTTCCTTCACCATACCTTGTACCTGCACTTATAATCATTCCTACTGTCTCTGTTTGTCATCATGAATTCTAATTAGATTGTAAGTCCTTGGGGCAGGGTCCCTTTCCCAGTCTATGGTTCCCTTGCTGCACTTTCTCCCACAAATAATGAAATGATCGCACTTAACCTTAATGCTCTTAACCCGTTCTGTATTTTTATATTAAATTATTTCAACTTTTGTTAAGTGCTGTGTACATGTATGGCGCTATATAAATAAAGATACTACATACATATATACATACATACGTTAAAGGACCTTCACTGGGGTGACATGTTACAGAGGAAACATTGCTTTTTATACAAACATAATGATATATCCTACCAATACCCACACACACTTGTGAGCCCGCCAGTTCTTGGTGTCCACAAGGGTACCCATGTATCAGTTTCTAATGAAGCATTACCCAGCATTACCCCTGTGCACCCTACATCCCAAGACAATTCTATCACCAGGAAAAAGTCCAGACACAATGCAAAGTATAAATCAAATTTCATGTGCAGACACCAAAAGTCCAGGAAGTTCTGTGTACAAGTGTGATAACGTTGCATAGCAGAGCATATATAAAATGATTTCCACACATATAGTGATCACATACCAAGCATCTCAGTGTCCCCTTACCTTGAGGTCAATGAGAAAAATCGTTACACTGCATTGAATAGTTATGATGTCATCATCACTGACAGTAAATACACAAATGAAGTAAGTGTCCTCCACTTAATGGCCTAACATCGCATCACATCCCGATGCAACATAGCTCTGCATATTAAGTTGTAGAAACTGCACAGTGATTGCGCTTTGCAACCCATATTCGAAACAATGGCTGTAGTAATGTCCCATACATAATACAAGTCAAACAAATATAAGATACAAGGAGGCACTCATAGGGTTAATATATGTGAAGAATGTTAAAAACAGTAAGCTATGATATTCTACTGACATTTGCATATAAACACCTATAGATTATATAGTGACTATAGAATCTTGAGGGGGATATTATACTGCCCCATACATCCCAACATTTCAAATGGCCAAAGAGGGACACTTGCTAGGGGTGTGGCTGGTGGGCGGGGCATTACTAAGAATTTTTAGGTTATTTCATGACCTATTGAGAGCTCTTTCTGTAACTGAATAAATAATTAGAGAAACTCCACACACATATAGTGTTGTTTATTGCTGTGGAGTAATGTGATACACTTATATACACACCACACAGTCTGATCTCCTAAACACAGGGACACCAGGGTGATACACTTCTATACACATCACACAGTCTGATCTCCTAAACACAGGGACACCAGGGTGATACACTTATATACACACCACACAGTCTGACCTCTTAAACACAGGGACACCCGGGTGATGCACTTATATACACACCACACAGTCTGATCTCCTAAACACAGGGACACCAGGGTGATACATTTATATACACACCACACAGTCTGATCTCCTAAACACAGGGACACCAGGGTGATACACTTATATACACACCACACAGTCTGATCTCCTAAACACAGGGACACCAGGGTGATACACTTATACACACACATAGTCTGATCTCCTAAACACAGGGACACCAGGGTGATACACTTCTATACACACCACACAGTCTGATCTTCTATACACAGGGACACCAGGGTGATACACTTCTATACACACCACACAGTCTGATCTCTTAAACACAGGGACACCCGGGTGATGCACTTATATACACACCACACAGTCTGATCTCCTAAACACAGGGACACCAGGGTGATACACTTATATACACACCACACAGTCTGATCTCCTAAACACAGGGACACCAGGGTGATACACTTATACACACACACAGTCTGATCTCCTAAACACAGGGACACCAGGGTGATACACTTATATACACACCACACAGTCTGATCTCCTAAACACAGGGACACCAGGGTGATACACTTCTATACACACCACACAGTCTGATCTTCTATACACAGGGACACCAGGGTGATACACTTCTATACACACCACACAGTATGATCTCCTAAACACAGGGACACCAGGGTGATACACTTATACACACACCACACAGTCTGATCTCCTAAACACAGGGACACCGGGGTGATACACTTCTATACACACCACACAGTCTGATCTTCTATACACAGGGACACCAGGGTGATACACTTATACACACACCACACAGTCTGATCTCCTAAACACAGGGACACCGGGGTAATACACTTATATACACACCACACAGTCTAATCTTCTATACACAGTGACACCAGGGTGATACACTTATATACACACCACACAGTCTGATCTCCTAAACACAGGGACACCAGGGTGATACACTTCTATACACACCACATAGTCTGATCTTCTATACACAGGGACACCAGGGGGATACACTTATATACACACCACACAGTCTGATCTCCTAAACACAGGGACACCAGGGTGATACACTTCTATACACACCACACAGTCTGATCTTCTATACACAGGGACACCAGGGGGATACACTTCTATACACACCACACAGTCTGATCTTCTATACACAGGGACACCAGGGGGATACACTTCTATGCACACCACACAGTCTGATCTTCTATACACAGGGACACCAGGGTGATACACTTCTATACACACCACACAGTCTGATCTCTTAAACACAGGGACACCCGGGTGATACACTTATATACACACCACACAGTCTAATCTTCTATACACAGTGACACCAGGGTGATACACTTATATACACACCACACAGTCTGATCTCCTAAACACAGGGACACCAGGGTGATACACTTCTATACACACCACATAGTCTGATCTCCTAAACAAAGGGACACCAGGGTGATACACTTCTATACACACCACACAGTCTGATCTTCTATACACAGGGACACCAGGGGGATACACTTATATACACACCACACAGTCTGATCTCCTAAACACAGGGACACCAGGGTGATACACTTCTATACACACCACACAGTCTGATCTTCTATACACAGGGACACCAGGGGGATACACTTCTATACACACCACACAGTCTGATCTTCTATACACAGGGACACCAGGGGGATACACTTCTATGCACACCACACAGTCTGATCTTCTATACACAGGGACACCAGGGTGATACACTTCTATACACACCACACAGTCTGATCTCTTAAACACAGGGACACCCGGGTGATACACTTATATACACACCACACAGTCTGATCTCCTAAACACAGGGACACCAGGGTGATACATTTATATACACACCTCACAGTCTGATCTCCTAAACACAGGACACCAGGGTGATACACTTCTATACACACCACAGAGTCTGATCTCCTAAACACAGGGACACCAGGGTGATACACTTCTATACACACCACACAGTCTGATCTCCTAAACACAGGGACACCAGGGTGATACAATTATATACACACCGCACAGTCTGATCTCCTAAACACAGGGACACCAGGGTGATACACTTATATACACACCGCACAGTCTGATCTCCTAAACACAGGGACACCAGGGTGATACACTTCTATACACACCACACAGTCTGATCTTCTATACACAGGGACACCAGGGTGATACACTTCTATACACACTGTAACGGATGCTGAGAAGGGACCGCGTCACCTTCCTCCATCGTTCCTGGGTCTCTCCTTCTCGACGCAGATAAGCGCTGCTGGATGCACCAGTTGAAGTATGAACAGTCACTGGAAACAGCCGCAGGATAGCTGGAAGCAGGGAAGAGTCCACGTCGCCGCCTCACAGTCCACGAAGTTAGGTCACAGGAAGCTGGCAGCAGGCGGTCGGCGATTCAGGATACTTGGCGCAGATGGGTATCAGAGTGGATATTTGTATACCTGGTAGTTGGTGATTGCACAACCTTCAAATTGGACAAGTACAATTAAACACATACAATATTTTAAAATACATAAAACCAAACTTAATACACAAACCAATGTTCATAACTATAAGTCTTTGTTCCTGGCAATAGCTGGCCAGTTCGTATGCCAGAGCCCACAGCTACATCCAAGCAGGGCAACAAGGTCCATAGTTTTTAAGTAAATAGTTTGTGGTCCAGACAAGGGCTCAGTAACGGGTAGGATCCGTTACATTTCTCCCCCTTTTTTTTACCAAGCCAGTGGTTGCAGCAGTAAATGCTGGCTTGGAACTCTAGAAGAGCATTACTCTTGTGAGCTGCTTGTCTGGACAGTTCGTTAGTCCCCAGGCCTTGGTCCTAGGCCAGACACAATTGTAGAGCCCCTTGTCCTGGGCCAGTGAAACAATAAACAAGTATGCCCCTTGTCCGGGCTAGGAGCAAGAGTTGGGTCCTTTGTCTGACCAGGGGAAAACATCAGTCCCTTGTCCGGGCCAGGAAATAGCAAGCAATCTTTTTGTCTTGAGCCAGGAGAAAACGTGAGCCCTTTGTCTGGGACTGGCAATAGAAAACAAGGCCCTTGTCCTGGGCCAGGGAAGCAATGATCAGACCTTTTGTTCTTAATTCTGGGCCAGGGAAATTGGTGCCTGGTTCTCCTGGCAATCATCAAATTGGGTGGCCTCCCCTGGGCCATGTTCCATGCAGAGCTGGGGTTCAATGTTCCTGGGTCTGGGGCCCGTGGCTCAGGGTCCAGAGCTAATCTATACGGGGAATCTCCCTGGGGCAACTGGGTCTCTTGATCCTGTGCATCAGAATGTGGGGAGAGGGGCATATCTCTCCCTTTTTTGTTGGGCCATCGCCCCAGAGGAACAGGAGAGGATGTTTGTCCCACTCCCCTGTGCTGGGGCAACGTTCTGGGTCACATTCCCACCCCCCATGCAGAACTCAGGGAATTCAGGGGCCCCAGTAACATCCCTGTTGAGGACTGTGGTCCCTCTCACCAAGTCAGGGGCCAAAGGGGGACTGGTGGGGAGCGCCTTCTTGGGGCTGCTGGTGCACTTGCTCCCATTCACCAGCGTCAGGTCAAAACAAGGGGTGGTGTGCTCACGCCTACACACCACAGCAGGGAATTCACAAGGGTTGATGGGGACCGTATTCCCACCCATCAGTTCATACAATATTTCCTCTGGCGGGCCAGTAGTACTGCTTTCTCCCAGCCTGCTGGGGTCCTCCTCTGGTAGGCCATCCTTAACAGTCCCTTTTCCTGCCTTGAGGGAGACCGCAGTCCCATCCCTCAAGGTGGCAGCATCCATGACCCTGGGGAGCACACACGGCTCTGCTCCCAAGGCATTCTCCAGCAAACCAGGGACCATCTCTTTAGGGCTGCTGGTGAGCTTGCTCCCACTCACCAGCGTCAGGGCTCAACAAGGGGTAGTGTGCTCGCTCCTACACACCACAGCAGGGGATTCACAAGGGCTGATGGGGACCGCACTCCCACCCATCAGTTCACAGTCCATATCTTCAGGAAGGCCAGCGGCACTGCTTTCTCCCAGCCCGCTGGGGTCCTCCTCCTGTAGGCCATTACACACAGGCCCTTCTTCTGCCTTGATGGAGACCGCAGTCCCATCCCTCAAGGTGGCATCACTTATAATCCTGGGGAGCACGCACGGTTCCGCTCCCAGCACATCTTCCACCCCCACAAGGGGCAACATCTTGGGGCTGCTGGTGGGCTCTTTCACACCCACTACAGCAGGGGACTCATGGGGACTGATGGGCTCGGTCCCACCCATCAGTTGGGGCACACAATTGCTGCTGGTGGGGACCTGCGTCTCGTCCACCGCAGCTGGGAAAACAGGGGAAGGGGCAATATGCCTATCAGGGGAGACGTCCGTCCCATCCCCTGATGCAGAGGCATTCTCTTCACTGAGGGGGAACGAATTCCCACCCCTCAGCTCAGTCAACAAACCGTCCAGGGGCAAAGGGGTATCAGGCAGGGCAACAGGGGCACTGGTGAGGAACGCATTCCCACTCACCAGTGTGGAGTGAACAGGGGCAGTCTCATCCAGGGCATCCTCTTCCCTGAATTCCTCCTCGGATGGATTACCCCTCCATGTATGCCCTCTCCAGGTGCCATTCCCGCTCAACCAGGTTATCTAGTTCCCCTCCTAGCTCGGGGATATCCTGGAAACCCAGCATCGCTTCCCGGGCATCACGGATCTCCCAGAAGCGCTTCTCCTCCTGGCTTCCGAAATCAAGATCATCATCAAAAGCCTCCCACTCTATTCCTATGGCGAATTCGAATGACGAACCTCCTCTCTGCTTCATGGCGAAGGACAGTATATCAGACATGTAGGTCACTCTCCACCTCCACGAACAGGTACATACTCTCTTTCCAATCCGGTAGAGGAGTTCTTCCCAGGATAGGCCAGCGTAGTTCCAACAGGTCCCCTAGGCAGCTCCAGTTGGGCTCGACAGCGTCCATGGGTCCCCAATAATCTGCCATGTCTTACTCGATGCACCCGATGAACGAAGGAGAAATCCCACAGCTGCCACCAATGTAACGGATGCTGAGAAGGGGCCGCGTCACCTTCCGCCGTCGTTCCTGGGTCTCTCCTTCTCAACGCAGATAAGCGCCGCCGGATGCACCAGTTGAAGTATGGACAGTCACTGGAAACAGCCGCAGGATAGCTGGAAGCAGGGAAGAGTCCACGTCGCCGCCTGACAGTCCACGAAGTTAGGTCGCAGGAAACTGGCAGCAGGCGGTCGGCGATTCAGGATACTTGGCGCAGATGGGTATCAGAGTGGATACTTTAGACCATAAGCAATACAAGACTCCAGGACTCCTTGTTCACTCCAAAACAGAACTCATTTTATTTTCACAAACCACAGATATTTATATACAGTACAGTACATTGGATCACATGGGGAAACCTGATACAATAGGGAACATGATTAAATCATAACACATCAGACAAAAGCCAGCAGCAGATGGTCTTAACAGATACAATGACTCAGACAGGGTTACATTTCAGATACACAGGGGGTCTGATTGAACAAAGACTTGAGGGCGTGAACTAATTACCACATGGCAGGGGGTCAACATAGTGAATGGCTGGAGTTGCTATAATCCACATCTTAGGGACAGTGGCCCAAGGTTGGGGCCTTTGATTGACTATTTTGAATGCCCTGCCCCAACTTTGATCAATCACTGGTCTGCCTACCATTTCCCATGTTAAGCTAAGGAAGATATTTGCATACCTGGTAGTTGGTGATTGCACAACCTTCAAATTGGACAAGTACAATTAAACACATACAATATTTTAAAATACATAAAACCAAACTTAATACACAAACCAATGTTCATAACTATAAGCCTTTGTTCCTGGCAATAGCTGGCCAGTTCGTATGCCAGAGCCCACAGCTACATCCAAGCAGGGCAACAAGGTCCATAGTTTTTAAGTAAATAGTTTGTGGTCCAGACAAGGGCTCAGTAATGGGTAGGATCCGTTACACACACCACACAGTCTGGTCTCCTAAACACAGGGACACCAGGGTGATACACTTATATACATATCACACAGTCTGATCTCCTAAACACAGGGACACCAGGGTGATACACTTCTATACACACCACACAGTCTGATCTCCTAAACACAGGGACACCAGGGTGATACACTTATATACACACCACACAGTCTGATCTCCTAAACACAGGACACCAGGGTGATACATTATATACACACCACACAGTCTGATCTCCTAAACACAGGGACACCAGGGTGATACACTTCTAAACACACCACACAGTCTGATCTCCTAAACACAGGGACACCGGGGTAATACATTTATATACACACCACACAGTCTGATCTCCTAAACACAGGGACACCAGGGTGATACACTTATATACACACCACACAGTCTGATCTCCTAAACACAGGGACACCAGGGTGATACACTTATATACACACCACACAGTCTGATCTCCTAAACACAGGGACACCAGGGTGATACACTTATATACACACCACACAGTCTGATCTCCTAAACACCAGGATGGGAAAGAGGGATTTGAGTCTCAAAGAGGGACTGTACCTCCTAAAGAGGGACACTTGGGAAGTATAGACCCCTAATATCTCCTAAAGAAGGACACTTGAATGGTATACACACCTAATATCTCCTAAAGAGGGAAACTTGGAATGGACCCCTAATATCTCCTAAAGCTGGGCACTTAGAAGATATAGACCCCTAATATCTCCTAAACAAGGACAGTTGGGAGGTATGGACTCCTAATATCCCCTATAGAGGGACACTTGGGATGGAGCCCCAATATCTCCTAAAGAGGGACACTTGAGAGGTATGGACCCTTACTAATTAAAATACTGTGTGTGGGCCTAGATGATGGTGTTTAAATTATAATTATAGTTATTTATAGTACAACTAGCAATACTGGCATGGCTTTGCCCATTCAGTTAATAAAATAAATAACCCTTCCCCGCAAAGAAAAAAAAAAGTCCCATGCAGTTGTACGTATGACTAAATATACACAGAATGTGATACCTATCTGGTAGTAATAGGGTTAACTCCATGAGTGCCAGAGGGGTACTCAATACATGGAAGAGCAATGCATTCCATACCTCTCTGGCGCTCAAAGGGTTAAAAAATGTAAGTGGATTTACATGTAAGATTATTTTCTCCTGACATTCAGGTAAATCCAGAAAGGAGACAATGTTCTTAATGACTGGATTGTTGAATTTGCATGTATGTGTGTTGTATGTGTGTTTTTGTATTGAGTGTGTTTTGCATGTATGTATTGTGTGTCTGTGTGTTGTGCATGTGTATTGCATGTATGTGTATACTGCATGCGTGTGTGTTGTAGACACAAAAGACTTAAGCAGCTCTAACTTCAACCTCTATATCAAAACCACAGCCCACGTATGATATACCTGATAGACAGGGTAAACGTCTATGATGTCATCAGTTCATTTCTGATGGAACAAATGCATTATTCTTCCAATTTCAGTTACTCCTAGGATATCTCTCAAGATTCAGCAACAATTGTTATAATAAACAGAGATGAGCCAGCACCATCATGGTTAATTTCACTACAAGACTCAGATAGTGTAAAAACATTCAGATAGTTTATTTTATGGAAATTCTTCATTAAAAATACCTTTCATCATTGCAACCCATATCCAGAGCTAGGAAAGACTTCAAAGACTTTGATCATGAGTAAGGTCTGGATGCATGAAACGCGTTGATCAGAAGTGAGGGTCTGTAACACCTGATTGGTAACCGCATGGAAGTCTTTCCTAGCTCTGGATATGGGTTGCAAAGATGAAAGGTATTTTTGATGAACAATTTTCTTAAAATAAAGTATCTGAATGTTTTTACATTATCTGAGTCTTGTAGTGAAATTAACCATCTTTGTTTATTATAATGTGTGAATGTTGTGCCTGTGTGTTCAATATGTGCAGTGTATATTTGTGTGTGTGTGTTGTGTGTTGTGGTGTATTGTGCATGTGTGTGTATGGTGTCTGTGTAGTGTGTGTGTGTGTGTGTGTATTTACTGTGTGCTGTGCCTGTGTGTTGTGTGTGTGTGTGTGTATTGTGTGTGTGTTGTATGTGTGTATTGCAGGTGTGTATTGTTTGTGTATAGTGACTTCTGCACACCTGCACTGTCAGTCCCAGCCTGCTCTAGGAGGCGTTCCTAGGAGCCTTTCGGCTCCAAAAGGGACTGACAGCGCAGACATGCAGAAGTCACTATGGAAAGATGTCTGCACTCCGTGCTGCCTGTCAGCGCTACTGAGCAGCTGGTTGCCAGATGAGGAATTTTTGGAGATCACGTTTTTTTTTAGCGTGGTAGTTCCTCTTTAAGTAGGACTTGCCATATAGTGAAATACCTTCAAGCAGTGGTTTGGCCAAATTGTGAAACTAAATCCTAACTTATTTCCTAAGAAGTATCATATATGCCCAATATATGACATGCATTTTGTTGCAGGTTTGTCTTTCTCTTTGAGTGTATATTGTGCATGTGTTTTGCATGTGTGTATTGTTTTTTGTGTGTGTTTTGCACATGTGTTTTGTGGTTTATAGTGTGTTATGTATTGTAGGTGTTGTGGTGTGTTATGCTTGTTTGTTTGTGTGTGTATTGCATGTATGTGTGTTGTGTATATTGTCTGTGTGTGTTGTGGGTGTATGTGTTTTGTGCATGTGTATTGTCTGTATGTGTTGTGCATGTGTATTGCATGTATGTATTGTCTGTGTATTTTCTTTTTCTTTTTTTTTTCAATGCTTTATTAAAGTATATGCAAAGTTTACATAATAGAAAGCTGCAACGGCATACAAAAACTGATGAAATGTACAGCATACAAACCAGTCAAGGATCCATAATGAGTGACACATGAAATTAGACTGATGAGCAAATCAACTCAGTCCTATCCAAATTGAAAATATACCTAGCTTGGACATACGATTAGCAAAATTGGCTAATAAGCTATAATCATGCAATCCTAGTCTGAAAAACATGAGTTGGTATTACCAGTGACCTAAACCTGATAAATACAAAATAATGGCAGATTAACACTGTACTATATTAAGTAAGAGCAGAAAATGAACTACTGGTCAGAAGAGAAATATGCGTGTTGATAATAACTGTTAGTTAACCTGATAAATACAGAAGAGTAGTATGTCAACACATTCCAGTACTTATTATAAGCTTCACATGAAAGAAATACACGTGGACAGAGCAAAGGGGCTCTTCACCCAGCACCCTGCCTGAATATCACGCAGGGACCTCCTAGAAGTCTGGCGGGGGGGGGGGGGTAGAAAACCTATGTAGCATGCATCAGCTGTAAAAGAACAGGACTCTAAAACAGAATTAGACATCATACATGAGTAAGCTACTACTGCTGAACAAGCAGCGAAAGTGGAGGAGTAAATATATATATATATAAGTACTAAGGAACTATGTTTAAGTCAGAGCATAAGCTCCGGATAGGAATGTCTGGTGTCCCGGGGACGATGTGACCAGAAAACAATAAAACAAGTGCCCCAGCATTTGCAGTGAAGCAAAATCCACCCCGGAACCCCAGAGTGCCGCCTCCATTAAAACCTTGAAATTAAGCAAAAATAAGCATTCAGTCAGTGCCGGCCCAAGACATTGTGCTGCCTGGGTCCAACAATGAAATGCTGCCCCCCCAACCACGCCCACCAAAACACGCCCACATCCACAAGAGAACCTATTGGTGGCACTCATCAGGGTATCTGAAATCATATAATCTTTATTAGAAGTCATAAAATAAAAGAGAAAAAACAAAACATGTGGAGAACAAAGTATTAAAATTTAAAATGAGCTAATTTCTAGGGTTGTAGTTTCTAGGTTGAGAATAAATATATCAGTCTAGGTGGGCTTATGAATTGTTTTGAATAGTTCCAAAAGGTCTGTGATGTTGATCAATATCCCTTTATAGTGTTAGTACTGTTGCACTAAGAATATACTTTAACTGTCACGGATATACTTTGAAATATAGTTTTCAAATGTTCAATTTATGTTTGTAAGCAACTGTCAATGCAGTGATTATATTTCTCTATTTTATATACATATATAGGCACGCTTAATTATGTATATCTTCCCAGAATATAATTTCAGTGTTGGTCATATGGTATGGTAACTTGGTTTTCATTAATTACATCCTATGAAACATTAATACCACAGGGTGTAATTAATGAAAACCAAGTTACCATACCATATGACCAACAATCTAAAATGGCAATAAATCAGCACTATATCATACATATGATTTATTCATATCTATCAGAAATCTGACAAAATATAATGTCCTTGTTCAACAAAATATATACTGAAAAATATGCTGGTGATCTCCAGCCTTCAATTAGGGAACTGTCTATAGCATGGAAGTATATATATTCCATATTAATTGGTATCTGTTGTTATATGCTTAATAAGCCGGTTCCTTTGTAGCATATGGTATCTAAGGAATATGGATACAAACAACTTGTACACCGACTAGATATAGTAAACAGGTGCGGGCAGAATGTTTATCCTTTCCGCTACTTGACTCACTGTGTTGACGTGAGCAGGTTGCTTGAAATCCCGGTTTTAACCTTATATATTTTTCCAGTAAAGCTTTCCTCTCAACTTTCCTCTCGGGCAGGATTCCTTTTTCCCGCCGTCTCTTGAGCGGATTTTGTAGAGTCTTTCTCTGAGTTCTCTGAGGAAGTGCTCTTAGTTAGCATGAAACGTATCAGAATTATTATTTATTTTATCAGAAAGAGACATTTTATTTTAGCTGTTACTATAAGTATATTGAGAATACATAGAATTGTGCTGACGAAAGAAAAAAACTTTGAAATCACTTTCTAAAAGGGAACATTAGCTGGATCCATTGCTAAGAAACGAGCAATAGTTGCTACATGAACATTACACATCACCTGACTACTAATAGTCTAATTTGAAAATGGAGAGAAAGACTCTACAATATCCGCTCAAGAGATGGGGAGGAAAGGAATCCTGCCTGAGTGAAAGTGGAGGAAAAACAATGTCGAGAGGAAAGCTTTACCAGAAAAATATATAAGGTTAAAACCGGGATTTCAAGCAACCTGCTCGCGTCAACACAGTGAGTCAAGTAGCGGAAAGGATCAACATTCTGCCCACACCCGTTTACTGTATCTAGTCGATGTAACAAATTGTTTGTATCCATATTCCTTAGATACCATATGATACAAAAGCATATAACAACAGATACCAACTAATACGGAATATATATATATTCTTCCATGTTATAGACAGTTCCCTAATTGAAGGCTGGAGATCACCAGTAGTGATGAGCGAGCATGCTCGGCCGAAGCTCGGTTCGGCTCGAGCATCGCTCTGCTCGGCACATGGCGGTACTCGTACGAGTACCGCATGTGCTCGCCCGCCATGTTCGGGTCTCCTCCCCGCACGTTTCGTGGCTGCTGCGCAGCCAATAAACGTGCGGGTAGGCTCTGACATCAGTGTAATGCCAGCAGCCATGTTGGCTGCTGGCATTACACTGATTGGCTGGCCAGAACCCGTGATCGGGTGCTGTATAGCACCTGACCAGCGAGTTCGGCTCAGTCTTAGCCAGGGAGAGATGAGGATAGGAAGGGAAAGTCAGTGTAGGGAGAAGAAAAGTGTGTTTGAACAACATATAAAGAAAGACCCAAAAGTCCTTTTTAGGACTATTGTGTGTGGGGGCAGCAGTTATATTTTGTTTTGGGGGGCAGAGTTTAAAAAAAAAACGTCACATATTCCGTTCACTGTGCCTAGCCGCAGATTAGCAGCACATTCTGTTTAGTGTGCAAAGTTGCAGATTAGCAGCACATTCTGTTTAGTGTGCAAAGTTGCAGATTAGCAGCACATTCTTTTTAGTGTGCAAAGTTGCAGATTAGCAGCACATTCTGTTTAGTGTGCAAAGTTGCAGATTAGCAGCACATTCTTTTTAGTGTGCAAAGTTGCAGATTAGCAGCACATTCCGTTCACTGTGCCTAGCCGCAGATAAGCAGCACATTCTGTTTAGTGTGCAAAGTTGCAGATTAGCAGCACATTCTGTTTAGTGTGCAAAGTTGCAGATTAGCAGCACATTCTGTTTAGTGTGCAAAGTGTAAAAAATAAAAGTCACATATTCCGTTCACTGTGCCTAGCCGCAGATAAGCAGCACATTCTGTTTAGTGTGCAAAGTTGCAGATTAGCAGCACATTCTGTTTAGTGTGGAAAGTTGCAGATTAGCAGCACATTCTGTTTAGTGTGCAAAGTGTAAAAAATAAAAGTCACATATTCCGTTCACTGTGCCTAGCCGCAGATAAGCAGCACATTCTGTTTAGTGTGCAAAGTTGCAGATTAGCAGCACATTCTGTTTAGTGTGCAAAGTGTAAAAAATAAAAGTCACATATTCCGTTCACTGTGCCTAGCCGCAGATAAGCAGCACATTCTGTTTAGTGTGCAAAGTTGCAGATTAGCAGCACATTCTGTTTAGTGTGCAAAGTGTAAAAAATAATAGTCACTTATTCCGTTCACTGTGCCTAGCCGCAGATAAGCAGCACATTCTGTTTAGTGTGCAAAGTTGCAGATTAGCAGCACATTCTGTTTAGTGTGCAAAGTGTAAAAAATAAAAGTCACATATTCCGTTCACTGTGCCTAGCCGCAGATAAGCAGCACATTCTGTTTAGTGTGCAAAGTGTAAAAAATAAAAGTCACATATTCCGTTCACTGTGCCTAGCCGCAGATAAGCAGCACATTCTGTTTAGTGTGCAAAGTTGCAGATTAGCAGCACATTCTGTTTAGTGTGCAAAGTGTAAAAAATAAAAGTCACTTATTCCGTTCACTGTGCCTAGCCGCAGATAAGCAGCACATTCTGTTTAGTGTGCAAAGTTGCAGATTAGCAGCACATTCTGTTTAGTGTGCAAAGTGTAAAAAATAAAAGTCACTTATTCCGTTCACTGTGCCTAGCCGCAGATAAGCAGCACATTCTGTTTAGTGTGCAAAGTTGCAGATTAGCAGCACATTCTGTTTAGTGTGCAAAGTGTAAAAAATAAAAGTCACATATTCCGTTCACTGTGCCTAGCCGCAGATAAGCAGCACATTCTGTTTAGTGTGCAAAGTTGCAGATTAGCAGCACATTCTGTTTAGTGTGCAAAGTGTAAAAAATAAAAGTCACTTATTCCGTTCACTGTGCCTAACCGCAGATAAGCAGCACATTCTGTTTAGTGTGCAAAGTTGCAGATTAGCAGCACATTCTGTTTAGTGTGCAAAGTGTAAAAAATAAAATTCACATATTCCGTTCACTGTGCCTAGCCGCAGATAAGCAGCACATTCTGTTTAGTGTGCAAAGTGTAAAAAATAAAAGTCACATATTCCGTTCACTGTGCCTAGCCGCAGATAAGCAGCACATTCTGTTTAGTGTGCAACGTTGCAGATTAGCAGCACATTCTGTTTAGTGTGCAAAGTGTAAAAAATAAAAGTCACATATTCCATTCACTGTGCCTAGCCGCAGATTAGCAGCACATTCTGTTTAGTGTGGAAAGTTGCAGATTAGCAGCACATTCTGTTTAGTGTGCAAAGTGTAAAAAATAAAAGTCACATATTCCGTTCACTGTGCCTAGCCGCAGATAAGCAGCACATTCTGTTTAGTGTGCAAAGTTGCAGATTAGCAGCACATTCTGTTTAGTGTGCAAAGTGTAAAAAATAAAAGTCACTTATTCCGTTCACTGTGCCTAGCCGCAGATAAGCAGCACATTCTGTTTAGTGTGCAAAGTTGCAGATTAGCAGCACATTCTGTTTAGTGTGGAAAGTTGCAGATTAGCAGCACATTCTGTTTAGTGTGCAAAGTGTAAAAAATAAAAGTCACATATTCCATTCACTGTGCCTAGCCGAAGATTAGCAGCACATTCTGTTTAGTGTGCAAAGTTGCAGATTAGCAGCACATATTCCGTGTAATATGAAGAAGGCGGGTAAAAAGGGACGGGGAAGTGGACGTGATCCTGATAGTTCAGGGCGCGGGTCAGGACGCGTAGAAACTGTGCCTGGTGCCAGAGCACAAGAAAGAAAGACATCCACCATACCTAGCTTCATGTCTCAGTTTACAGGGCGTCGCAGGACATCACTCTCGAGGTCAGACCACTGCGAACAGGTGGTCAGTTGGATTTCAGCTGATACTGCTTCCAGTCGGTTAAGCACCACCCTGTCTTCCACCAAGTCCACTCTCAGTAGCCAAGAGTCTGGTCAACATAATCCTCACCCTGATCATCCTTCCTCCCACCATAGAGGGTCTGGCCAAAGAAGTGATCCCACACTGGGATATAGTGAGGAGCTCGTCTCATCACCAATCCTTCATTTGAACCTCTCTCCAAGCACGCTTGCAGAGGAACATGACATCTTGTGCCCTGATTCACAACCTCTAGAGGGTACCCAATCACAAGAAGATGACAGAGGGGAACGGCATTTAAGGTCAAAGGAAGTGGATGATGATGATGAGACACAGTTGCCATCAAATCAACCACTATTACTGTCTCAAGACCTTGATGAGGAGGATGATACACAGTTGTCAATGACTGAGTATGTGGTTTGATCAAGAAATGAGGAGGATGATCAGAGTGAGGAAGTGGAGGAGGACTTGGTGGACGATGAGGTGACTGACCCCACCTGGGAAGGTGGAGAGCCGAGCGATGACAGCAGTCCTGAGGGTGAGCCATCTGCAGCACCGCAACAGGCTGGAAGAGGCAGTGGTGTGGCTAAAGAAAGAAGGCGGACCGCACCAAACCGGCCCGCAAATGTTCCACGGAGCACCCCCTTGCGTAAATCTCCCTTGCCAAGGGCTAGGTGTTACGCGGTATGGCGTTTTTTTAAGGAAAGTGCGGACGACAACAAAATTGTAGTTTGCAACCTCTGCCACACCAGAATGAGCCGAGGCATGAACACTAGAAACCTCACCACCACCAGCATGATCCGACACATGGCATCCAAGCACCATAATAAGTGGGAGGAACGCCCGGATCGCCAATCTGTGTCTGCAGGCCACACCACTGCCTCCTCTTCCCCTGTTTTCGGTGCCGGCCAATCGCCTGTCGAAGGTGCAGGCCCGCATACCTCCCGCCCTGCACCTGTACCATCTGAAGCACCATCAGCGACCACATCCACTTCCCTGTCCCAGCGCAGCGTCCAAATGTCGTTACCCCAGGCATTTGAGTGCAAGCGAAAATACCCAGCCACCCACCCACAGGCCATAGCATTAACCTCACACCTTTCCAAATTACTGGCCATCGAAATGCTGCCATTTAGGCTTGTGGAGACTGAGTCCTTCCGCAGCCTGATGGCAGCAGCTGTCCCTCGGTACGCAGTCCCCAGCCGCCACTACTTTTCCTGGTGTGCCGTCCCCGCCTTACACCACCATGTGTCCCGTAACATCACCCGTGCCCTGACCAACGCAGTTACTGGGAAGGTCCACTTAACGACTGACACATGGACAAGTGCTTGTGGCCAGGGACGCTACATTTCCCTGACGGCACACTGGGTGAATGTCGTGGAGGCTGGGAGCGACTCGGACCCTGGGATGGCACAGGTGCTACCCACGCCGAGGATTGCGGGCCCTACCTCCATCAGGGTTTCCGCCAGCACCTACGTTATTGGCTCCTCCTCCTCCGTTTCCACCTCTGAATTCTCTGCGAGCAGCGCCACTCACCCATCAGCCGGTAGCTGGAAGCAGTGTAGCACTGCAGTGGGGAAGCGTCAACAGGCCGTGCTGAAGCTGATCTGCCTTCTGGACAAACAGCACACGGCCTCAGAGCTGTTGCAGGGGATTAGTCACCAGACCGAGCAGTGGCTCTCGCCACTCAACCTGCAACCAGGCATGGTTGTGTGTGATAATGGGCGTAACTTGGTGGCGGCTTTGGAGCTCGGCAAGCTCACACACGTACCATGCCTAGCGCATGTATTTAATTTAGTGGTTCAGCGATTTCTAAAAACCTACCCCAATTTGCATGATCTCTTGACGAAGGTGCGCCGCGTGTGTGCACATTTCCGTAAGTCATCTACAGCTTCAGCCGGCCTGTTGACGCTGCAGCAGCACTTACAATTGCCAGCTCACCGGCTGCTGTGTGACGTGAGCACGCGCTGGAACTCCACCTTCCACATGTTGGCCCGGCTTTGTGAGCAGCAGAGGGCAGTAGTGGAGTACCAGCTGTTACACGGTCGTCGCCTCTCCGTTCAACTTCCTCTAATCAGAAGTGAGGAGTGGGAATGGATGTCAGACCTCTGTGAGGTTTTACGCAATTTTGAGGAATCGACACAGATGGTGAGCGGCGATAACGCTATTATCAGTGTAACCATCCCACTTCTGTGTCTACTGAATCGCTCGCTGCTCACAATTAAAACCGACGCTTTGCATGTGGAAGAGGTGGAAATGGGGGAGGAAGAGCTTACACAAGGTGATAGCCAGAGCACCCTCACTTCGTCTTCTCAGCGACAATTGGAGGAGGCGGAGGAGGAGGAGGAGGAGGAAGACACGGTTGCCTCCGCTACAGAGGGTAGCCATGGAACTTTATTTCCATCTCTTCAGCGTGGGTGGGCAGAAGAGGAGGAAGAGGATGAGGAGATTGAGAGTCATCCTCCTGGTGAGGACAGCGAAATCTTGCCTGTTGGTACTCTGGCACACATGGCTGACTTTATGTTAGGCTGCCTTTCCCGTGACCCACGCGTTATACGCATTTTAGACAACACGGATTACTGGGTGTTCACCCTTCTGGACCCCCGCTACAAAGAGAATTTCTCATCTCTCATTCCTCCGGTGGAGAGGACAAGCAAAATGGTGCAATACCAGAAGGTTCTTGTTGAAAAATTGCTCCAAAATTTTCCATCTGACAACGCTGGCGGCAGAGTACGTGCTACCTTGGCCAACCGAGAAGGGGAGAAAAGGGGAGCACACAGCAGTTCCGACAAAGGTAGGGCAACACTCTCCAAGGCGTGGGACACCTTCATGACACCCCGCCAGCACCCTCACCCTGATGCGCAGCCTAGTGTCACAAGGAGGGAAAAGTTTTGGAAGATGGTGAAGGAGTACATAGCAGACCGTGTCAGCGTCCTCAATGATCCCTCTGTGCCTTACAACTACTGGGCGTCCAAGCTGGACACGTGGTATGAACTGGCACTCTACACCTTGGAGGTGCTGGCCTGCCCTGCCGCCAGCGTTCTGTCTGAGCGGGTATTTAGTGCTGCTGGTGGCATCATAACAGATAAGCGTATCCGCCTTTCCACCGAAAATGCTGATAGGTTGACACTTATAAAAATGAACAAGGCCTGGATTTCCCCTGACTTCTCCACTCCACTGGAGGAAAGCCCCGGGTGAACATGAAGTCACTTTAGATATGTTATTTACAATGATGGGAATACTCTGTATTCCCATTCACCCCTTCCACCCAAAAAATGGGTATATGGTTGACTCTTAATCTTCTCATCCTCCTCCTCCTCTTCCATATACCGTGTGATATAATTTTTATATAGGGCCAGCTCACCAGCGGGCCCTGTGATATAATTTTTATATAGGGCCAGCTCACCAGCGGGCGCTGTTTGACAATTTTTGTATAGGTCAGCTCACCAGCGGGCCTTCTCATATAATGTTTTATTGGGTCAGCTCTCTAGCGGGCCCTCTCATTTAATGTTTTATAGCGTCAGCTCACTAGCGGGCCTTCGCATATAATGTTTAGGATGGTCAGCTCCACAGCAGACCCTCACCCATAATGTTTTAGATGGTCGGCTCAGCGCACGTTTCCCTCTTAATCATGGCCCCAGTTCAGAAAAATCGAGGAAATTTTTTGCAGAATTTGCCTCTGCGCACGTTTCCCTCTTAATCATGGCCCCAGTTCAGAAAAATCGAGGAAATTTTTTGCAGAATTTGCCTCTGCGCACGTTTCCCTCTTAATCATGGCCCCAGTTCAGAAAAATCGAGGAAATTTTTTGCAGAATTTGCAGATGATATACAAGTAAATATACAGCAAATACTGTTTGGTAACAATTTTTCGCCTAAAGTCGTTTTTATCTTCCTTTTTGTGTGTTTTACGGTCAGTCTGTAAAAATGGCGTACTACGGGCGAAACATCGTTCCCAGCAGCGACGTTGGAGTCCAAGATACATCCAGACATCCTCCCTATGCTGTCCCTGAACCATTTCTGTGGTGTTTCCATCATTTTCTGCCCTTTTCCTATGGACCAGGCACCCTCCCCTCATCAGAGCAGGGGGTGCCTGGTGTAATGCTCGAGTCCTCCCATTGACTTCAATGGGGCTCGGGTGCTCGTCCGAGCACTCGAGCCTCCGGGGGTGCTCGGCCAGAGCACCCGAACACCCGAGCATTGGGGTGCTCGATCATCACTAATCACCAGCATTTTTTTCAATATATATTTTGGTGAACAAGGACATTTTATTTTGTCAGATTTCTGATAGATACAGTTAGGGAAAAAATTATTTGATCCCCTGCTAATTTTGTATGTTTGCCCACTGACAAAGAAATGATCAGTCTATAATTTTAATGGTAGGTTTATTTGAACAGTGAGAGACAGAATAACAACAAAAAAAATCCTGAAAAACACATTTCAAAAAAGTTATAAATTGATTTGCATTTTACTGAGTGAAATAAGTATTTGACCCCTTTGCAAAACATGACTTAGTACTTGGTGGCAAAACCCTTGTTGGCAATCACAGAGGTCAGACATTTCTTGTAGTTGGCCACCAGGTTTGCACACATCTCAGGAGGGATTTTGTCCCACTCCTCTTTGCAGATCCTCTCCAAGTCATTAAGGTTTCGAGGCTGATGTTTGGTAACTCGAACCTTCAGCTCTCTCCACAGATTTTCTATGGGATTAAGGACTGGAGACTGGCTAGGCAACTCCAGGACCTTAATGTGCTTCTTCTTGAGCCACTCCTTTGTTGCCTTGGCTTTGTGTTTTGGGTCATTGTCATGCTGGAATACCCATCCACGACCCATTTTCAATGCCCTGGCTGAGGGAAGGAGGTTCATGGGCCCGTCCATCGTCCCTTTGATTTGGTGAAGTTGTCCTGTCCGTTTAGCAGAAAAACACCCTCAAAGCATAATGTTTCCACCTCATGTTTGACGGTGGGGATGGTGTTCTTGGGGTCATAGGCAGCAACCCTCCTCCTCCAAACATGGCGAGTTGAGTTGATGCCAAAGAGCTCAATTTTGGTCTCATCTGACCACAACACTTTCACCCAGTTCTCCTCTGAATCATTCAGATGTTCACTGGCAAACTTCAGATGGGCCTGAACATGTGCTTTCTTGAGCAGGGAGACCTTATGGGCGCTGCAGGATTTCAGTCCTTCACGGTGTAGTGTGTTACCAATTGTTTTGTTGGTGACTATGGTCCCAGCTGCCTTGAGATCATTGACAAGATCCTCCCGTGTAGTTGTGGGCTGATTCCTCACCGTTCTCATCATCATTGAAACTCCACGAGGTGAGATCTTGCATGGAGCCCAAGACTGACGGAAATAGACAGTTATTTTGTGTTTCTTCCATTTGTGAATAATCTCACCAACTGTTGTCACCTTCTCACCAAGCTGCTTGGCGATGGCCTTGTAGCCCATTCCAGCCTTGTGTAGGTCTACAATCTTGTCCCTGACATCCTTGGACAGTTCTTTGGTCTTGGCCACGGTGGAGAGTTTGGAATTTGATTGATGTGGACAGGTGTCTTTTATACAGGTAACAAGCTGAGATTAGAAGCACTACCTTTAAGAGAGAGCTCCTAATCTCATGTTACCTGTATAAAGACACCTGGGAGCCAGAAATCTTGCTGATTGATAGGGGGTCAAATCAGTGTATAACTTTTTTGAAATGCGTTTTTCTGGATTTTTTTGTTGTTATTCTGTCTCTCACTGTACAAATAAACCTACCATTAAAATTATAGACTGATCATTTGTCAGTGGGCAAATGTATAAACTCAGCAGGGGATCAAATAATTTTTCCCACACTGTATGAATAAACCATATGTATGATATAGTACCGATTTATTGCCATTTTAGATTGTTGAATAAATATATATTTTTATTATCTTTGTGCCATTCCTACATATTTATTTTAGATCCAAGCGCTTCTTCCCATATTTTTTTCTTCTTTTCTACATACAACATATGTTATTATATTATAAATAATTGTCATTATGATGTAAACATCATCATCCACTTACACGCACACACTATTTTATTATCACCATTTTAATTATTTCTATCCACATCCATGGACATCAATGGACAGCGCAGTCCAGAATTATCTGTGTTGTTTTCACTCTGTACTCCAGCAGATTGGATTGGACATGAAACAGTGACTAAGAGAATAAAGTGCAAACTGACAGCTTTAACCCTTTGAGTGCCAAGGGTGTACGCAACGCTTTGCAGAGCAATGCGTTAGGTACCCCTCTGGCACTCAAAGGGTTCATGTGAGGGTATTCAGCTCCATAAACTGGGAACCATGTAGGGATAACAACCCATTTTCATACATAGTACCACCATTTCAGGGGGACAAAAGTAACTGGAAATATAATCTTATACAAAGTCGTCATATTCAGTATTTTGTTGCATATCCTTTGCATTTGATGACTACCAGATGTCTGTAGCACGTTGATATTACCAGAGGCTGGATATCTTCCCTGGTAATGCTCTGACAGTAGCCATTTTCAGTTCCTGTTTGCATTTGGGCATTTTTCCCTTCAGTTTTGTCTGCAAAAAGTGAAACACATGTAATTGGATTCAGTTTGGATGACTGACTTGATGGTTTTTTTGAATGATTTAGCAGTATTTTTGGGGTACAGTGATCATAATTTGCACTGCACACCCTGGAGAACATGGTCTTCAGTTCATGCCCTGTAGCAAATAACCTGGAAAGCATACCCTTCAGTGCATACCCTACAGTGCATACCATGCAGTGCGTACCCTGGAAAGCATACCCTTCAGTGCATACCCTACAGTGCATACCATGCAGTGCGTACACTGGAAAGCATACCCTGAAGTGTATACTCTTCAGTGCATACCCTGGGGAGTATATCCTAGAGTGCATACTGAGCAGTGCATACCCTGAAGTGCATACCCTGCAGTTAATATCCTGCAGTACATAACCTGGAGTACATTCTCAGCAGTGCATACCCTGCACTGTATATCCTAAAGAGCATACCCTGGAAAGAATACCCTGGAGTGCTTATCCTGCAGTGGATAACCTGGGGTGCATTCCTTGCAGTGCATACTTTGCAATACATACCCTGGAGTGCATACCATGGAGAGCACATCTTGCAGTGTGTGCCCTGGAGAGCATACCCTGAGTGTGTACCCTGGAAAGTATACCCTGGAGTACATACACTGGTGAGTATTTCCTACAGTGTGTATCCTGGAGAGCATACCCTGAGCATGCACCCTGGAGAGCATACCCTGCATTACATACTTTGGAGAGCATACCCTGCAGCGCATACCTTGGAGACCATACCCTTCAGTGAATACCTTGGTTATCATACCCTGCAATCAGTACCTTGGAGAGCATACCTGTTTTGTCACTGTTTTAACTACACTTTGTGTTTAGTGATCCATCTTTCAGCTTTTATAAGAGTGAAAACAGGATTGACTAGAGAATGGAACCTTGGGGTAAACCCCACATGTAACTATTGAGTTCTACCTGATAAGTAGGAATGAAACCATGTTAGTGAATGTTTACCTAGGACTGAGTTTTTGAGTGAGTTTATCAGAATATTATGGTCTGAAAGTGTTAGTTTTGCATTCAGAAGAGCTTAAAAAGCTGAGCTAAATGCAAAAAAAAGTATCTCTCAGACCGCTATGGTTTAAGAGATACAGGCATTTAAAGTTCGCTTGCAAACCAGGCACACGCTTTAGACCATTCCAATGAAGGGATTCCTTGTAAGTAACGAGTTTGCGGCTCTGCTCAAGCGCCTCTGTGTCGACTGACACGAATCTCCTGCTGACAGCTTTAAATGCCTGTATTTCTTAAACTATAGCGGTTTGAGAGATATGTTTTTTGCATTTAGCTCAGCTTTTTTAAAAGGATAGTAATACTTTATTATTACTATCCCTAATATTGTAGTTATTTGCAAAATAAGTTAATAACCCCCAGGTTCATCTCTCAAACCTTTATGGTTTGAGAGATAACCAATGGCAAAGTTCCCCCCTCCCTCCCCCTTCCAGTTGTGCTGATTGCAAGGGAAGTCTGTCGTACGTCAGACTTGTGGCTCTACAGCTGAGCCGAGATCCCGTTACTGAAGAAGAATTATTTCACTGAAATGGTCTTCTACATGTGCTTGGTTTGTGCTTGGTTTGCAAGCACATGGAGAAGACCGTTTCAATGAAATAATTCTTTGTCACTAATGGGATCACGGCTCTGCTACAGAGCCACCTGATGAAAGCCAGACTGGATATCCTTGCAGTCAGCACAACGGTTTAACTTTGCCTTTGGTTATCTCTCAAACCATAAAGGTTTGAGAGATGAACCTGGGGCTATTAAATTATTTTGCAAATATCTACAATATGGGGGATAGTAATAATAAAGTATTACTATCCCCTTAAGCTCTTTTAAATGCAAAAAACTTTTTGTTGGACATTACTAACACTTGACGTATCAAAGTTCTTTATAAAAAATGTACAAAATTAACTATTTTAAATTCACCATGTTTCCTGACACTCAACGTATCGTTGCATACTTTTAAGAGGGCAATAACTGTTGAATGATTTGAACAAAAGCCATATTGAAATGAGGGGAGAAAGGTACACGGTTGGAAATACCTGCATAGCTGCATGTTGGACATATTTCTCCAGGACTTCAGATTATAGGAGAAGTAATTGTTATTATTTTAATAAAAACATTTTCATTTAGATTGTCTTTTGTTTTTAAGTATATCCTACTTATTTTATGTTATCTACCTCAGAAGGAAGAAAGGCTGAGTTCACTTTGCTGGGCCTTGAACCTGTGACTATGAAGCTTGCACTGAGCTGGTGCATTAAAGGGATAGTAATACTTAAAATGTAAAAAAAAAATATGTTGTAGGGTTTATCCCCCTGAGTAAAACAAGAGTACTCCCACTGCTGAAAGGTGTTTCATTTAAAGTTATTAATTTTCAAAGTTGAAATTTTTAGGTGCAATATCACAGTGGCCTGAAATTGTACAGAGGCGCTGTTGCTACACCATCCTATGGAGAGCTCTGGTCCCGGGACCATAAATCTCCATAGGATGGTGTAGCAACAGCACCACTGTACAATGTCAGGCACTGTGATATTGCACCTAAAAAATTAAACTTTGAAAATTAATAACTTTTGAATGAAACACCTTTTAGCAGTGGGAGTACTTTTGTTTTACTCAGGGGAATAAACCCTACAACATATTTTTGTCTGACTGGTGTATTAGCCTATAGCTCGATACAAACTAGCTATTGCTGCTTTTGTGAACGGGTAAAACCGTACTTCCCAACATTTCAAATTGCCAAAGAGGGACACTTTTGTTTTAGGGGGTGTGGCTGGGGGTGTGGCTGGTGGGTGGGGCATTATAGAGCATTTTTTGGCTATTTCATGACCTATTGATACCTCCTTGTGTAACATAATAAATGACTTATAACAAGACCAAAGTATTTTATTTACACACACTAATTTACAAGTACATATACTGACGTTTAAACAAACAATAATGTGAGATTTATTGCTGTAGAGTAATATGATACACTTATATACACACCATGCAATCTGATCTCCTAAAAAGAGGGACATCAGGGTGGGAAAGAGGGACAGGGGGATTTAGATCTAAAAGAGGGACTGTCCCTCCTAAAGAGGGACACTTGGGAGGTATGGGTAAAACTGTAGCAATTTCCCAGGCTTTGGGTATACGTCTAGATGACAAAGAACCATTATATAGGGATGCAGTGGGATGGGTTGTGACCAAAGCAATGAGCTTTAGTGACATTGTGTTAGATGGTCAGGCCCAGATTGTGATTTTATTTTTAGGTTATAGAGGTGATCGGTTCTATCATTAGTGGGTACTGACGTGAATTTGAATTGAGTAGTTTTGTTGAACCAGCAGGATGGTACCAGAGACTGTTCAATGCATGTTCTTTTTTATTATAATCACTTTTGAATTGAAACAATCCTGTATTTTAACTATTATATTTAGTTGTCAAATAATAAAAAATTCTGAAATACTAGGCATAAGGTTTTTTTTTTTTTTTAATCCTTTGAGTGCCAGAGAGGAATGCGCTGTGTACCGCTCTGGTAATCAAAGGGTTAAGGACTGTATTAAATAAAAAAACATTTGAAGCAATGCATTTTTCTTAAAGAGACAATAAAGCATATTGCGTAAATGCTGCAACAACAGGATTACCAATGTCCCAGTATATGACTAATAATAGGATTAGTGGGGCCTGCTTAGCATAATAAAGTCATTTCTCGTTAGTGTCTCCATCTAATCTTCTTTCCTTGTTTCAGTTCTGGGGAGTGCACAGCGAGGGAGAGCGAGCGGGGGATCAGTCAATGTGGAGCAGAGGTCAAATCCGCTCAGGCAGAGCTTTGTGTGGTAGGGCAAGGATTCCAGAAGGAGTGACTGTGGGCGACTTGAAAATATGTGAACCAAAGACGATATGGATCTTGTTTTTGCCTGTACCGCAAGTGAACGGACATTGATCTATGTGAGCATTGTGCCATTTGGAAACTAATGTATGTATAGCCCTTTAAAGGGATAGTAATGTTTCATAATAAAAACAGCTCTAATTAATCATCATAGTATTTGGACTTTGGAGAGTGTTATTTCAATTCTGTCAGAGTTGTAGTTCAAGAGTAATTCAATGACAAAGTATCCCCCTCCCGCCCCTTTTACTGATGTAACACTGTTCATCCAGAGCAGAAGGGAGGTGCCCAGGTAGACTGCAGAGAGGTACAATCTTCAATTAAGATAAGGGAAAAGCTTGTCAAGGGGGGCAGGGCTTTCATTGTTCTCATAGGAAGAAGATTGTCCCCTTCTGTTATCTGTCTGGTCTATGGACTGGATTCCACATCTGAGAAGAGATGGCTTACACTAGGTAAAAGGGGCGGGAGGGGACACTTTGCTTGTGAATATCTCTCAAACCATCTCTCAAATCATATCGTTCTTCATGTTTTTTAATGCCTACAAAATAAAATAAAGATAAAACGAAGTACTACTATCCCTTTAAGGACAAGATGGATTCGAAATGCATTGCAAAGCAATGCGTGAATGCTCATCTGGCACTTAAAGGGCTACACAAATATAGGTTTAAATGCACAAGTCCTAGGCAATCGCAAATGGATTCCCCATCATCTTTCTATGTTTTTAACCCTTTGTATGCTAGTAAGGTCTCTAGTGCATTGCTGTACAATGCATTGCAGACCTCTCTAGCATTCAACAAATCCACAATCACTAATTTATTAAGATCATTTAATCTCGTTTACATGGGCCTCCCACCCTAAGACAGGTTTATCCTAGCCCTTTAACCCTTTGAGTGCCAGAGAGGTATTGGATAAATCTCTGGCACTCCGAGGGTTAACAGGGACAATCACAGTAGCGTGAATGCATAGCGGATCCTGCTGATGAAGAATTTCCTCAGAGGGGGCTTTCAGAAGCAGGTCATCCAAGTATGGAGTAACTCTGATGCCGTCCCAGTGGAGGACAGACACTAAGGCTCCCAGGACACGGTTGAAAACTTGAGGAGCTGCAGTCAGACCAAAGGGAACATCCTGCAAATCTGAGATACTGCCGGCTCTCTGGATGAATGGCAATGTGTAAATACACGTCCTGAAGATCCAGAGATGCAAGGAATTCCCCAGGGACATAGCAGCAATCACCGTCTGTAGAGACTCCTGGTGATAATGAGTCCAGATCACAAAGAAATTGAGATCCTTCAAATCCAAAATAGGGCGACGACCATCGTCCTTTTTGGAGACCATAGAGAGGTTCAAGTAAAAACCCATACCTCTGTCCTGAACTGGAAACGGCTCTAGAACATCCTTGTCCAGAAGAGCCTGCATAGCGCCATTGAACAGCCAGCATTTCTCCATGCCCTGAGGCATATGAGAAGGAAAGAAGCGAAAGGGAGGAAGAGAGATGAAAGGTATCCTGTACCCTTCCACCACACCTGTAAGACCCATAGGTCCGCCACTGAATCCTCCCAGATGCTGTGGTAGTGATGTAGACGACCACCCACAGCACAGTGGGGACCTTTGTTCAGTGAGTCATTCCGAAGAAGGCTTGGAAGCCTTGGGCTTGGAGGAGACCTTGGGCTTCCATTGCTGTTTGGGCTTGGAGGAGGTACGTGGATCTGAGGGAACAGTCTGGTTCGCCGGACATGTCTCAGTCTGAAAGGAAAGAAAATACCTATTACGCTTAAGCGGCGTTTTCTTCCTGGGGACCAAAGGTAGAAGGGTACTCTTACCCCCAGTGACCTCACTGATCAGATCTTTAAGATCTGGCCCAAACAAAGAAGTACCTTGAAAAGGTAAGGAGAGCAATGCTTTCTTGGAAGCAGTGTCTGCAGACCAGATCTTGAACCAAAGAGCCTATCTTTCAACCACAGACATGGTGGAAACCCTGGCCACCAAATGGATGGCATAAAATAAGTCAGCAGAAACATAGTGCTGTGCCTCAGAAATGTTGGCAAGAAGGAGCAACATATCTGAAGTAGGAACACCCTGACGGAGAGCCAGGGTGAGCTGTTCAGTCCAGATCTCAATGGCCCAGTTCACTCATGCTGCAGTGAAGTTTCTTGTCAGTCCAGTCTTTCAGAGCGGACACATCAGAAACTGGCAAGGCAGTAGACTTAGATAGCCTGGAGACAGGAGCATCCACCTTGGGAGGATGAACCCACTGAGCAAGCGCTGTCTCAGAGAAAGGATAAAGCTTGGCAAATTTCTTGGACACAGAAGGTTTCCTGTCAGGAGATTTCCACTCTTCAGACAGAAGGCGGTCAAAAGTGAGGTTAGGTGGAAAGCAAGTAAGGGGCTTTTTAGGGTCCTGAAACACATCAGAGGGATCAGAAGGACCCCCCTGAACTAATATAATGTTTAGGATAGTCAAAACAGCCCTGATTAAGTCCTCAGCTGAGGGCTCAGGATCACCCTCAAAGGGATCCCCAAAAAACTGAAAGGAGCCCACAGCAGAATATTCCTCAACATCTGAATCCACCAGCAGTTCCTCCTGAGAGGAATCTAATATGTCAGGTACTCCCTGTGGTTTTGGCAGGGTAGACTTAACAGAGGAGGGGGTCTGCCAGGAATGGAAGACCCCCTGTAACTGGGATGGAAAGAGTTGCAATGTAGACCTAAGGTCCCTAGTAGCAGCCTTGAACTCTTGCACCCAAGCTGGCTCTAATGCATGGCTGGAGGTCCCTGGCAGACTCTCAGGGACATCAGAACATGCTGGGCATAAATAACCTGAGAATTCTCTAGGTAACCCTGAGTGACAGGAAGAGCAATGCACAATAGGGGATACAGAGACCCCAGCATCCTTAGTCTTAGGTCTGGCCCCAAGCTCCAACGGTATAGACATTCTCACAGTGTCAAAAAACCTTATAATAAAAGAAATCACCCAAGTACAGTGTGTAGGATTAAAGTTTCACCCCAGAAATCACTAAACTAGACTTATCTGGCAGGCAAAGGGTTAATCAGCAGAGGAGAGAAGGAGAGTCCAAATCCTGCGTAGGACACTTGTTCTGGAAATAGCACAAAATGGCTGCCGTGGCTGGAGCCAATCAGAAATGAGCGTGCGAAGCAAGCGCTCATGGGAAATGTAGTTTTCCCAGAAAAAGTACCCCAAACAGTGCCAGAAGCCCACTGAGCCCCCCAACACTAGGAAATATGAACCGGATGATAGAGCAAAGGAAGACAAGTAAAATAATCCATCTCTGAAGTCGCTAGGTTAAGCGGTTGCAGAGATACGTCCCAAACTGTACAGTCCCATAGGAGTGAATGGAGCAATGGCGTCTATGCGGTAAAGCAAACTCAAATTTTACAGAATTGAATCAGTAAAATAAAAATGCATTAAACTAGAACATGTTAGAAGACCCAAAAAACACTGAACCAGTAGGAAAAGTGTCAGAACCCCCCCCCCACACACAAAAGATGTAAAACCAGCAGCAGCTAAAGGGTTAAAGTAACACACAAACCTGCTCCAAAACACCCAACAAACATACAGATAGACCCAATGAGTGCAGGAATGTGCAATAGGAACTCCAAATGAAAAACCTCTGTGCAGAAGGGCACTGTGGGACATGTGGACCTGCAGCACTTAAAGGGTTGCTCACCTTTCCTGCAGATCTTCTGTCTTCAGATTACCATGTATTAAGAAGAAGCCTCAGTGGCCAACTCCTGGGGAAAAAACTTGCATCCAAGATTTTCCCCCCAGGGCTTAAGGTCCACAAAAAGCACCTGGATACTGAGCTAGCCACATCTAAGGGCACTGTCAGTTATGGTAATCCGCCTAATGGTGGTATTCCATTTCTAACAGAAAAATAAAAACGTTTCTAAAACTATAGCAGAACTGTTCTCTTGCCTGTGTCTTCACCAATGACAAATCTTTCTTGAGTTGGTTGGCTAGCTGCAGCCAAGGATGGAAGGTAGGCTCCACCCCCTGCATACAATTCTACAATTGTTCCGGTCTACAGTTAAAGGGGCGATCGCCTACCCAAAGTTACCAGTAACCTGTATTGGACGACAGATAAAACAATTTGTTTTAACCCTTTGAGTGCCAGAGGGGTGTACAACGCATTGCTGCACAATGTGTTGCACTCAGAGGGTTAATATTCCTTTAATTACAAGGCAGAGCCTATTCTTGTTCTGTTTAGCCCTCTCTGCCATCACCACGTCACAGAAGCAATCTATTGTTAAGAAATCCTTAATTAGGGCAGGCCCTTATTAACACTTTACGGGACAGAGCGGTGTGTAAAGCCTTGCAATACTCACCCCTGATTCTTAAAGGGTTAACTTATTGAATGCTAGAAATTTCTCCAGCATGTTGCTTCAGCCATCGGCTGGCTGGGGATACGGCTATTGTAGACCAAAATCAGCCCTGTGTTGCTTCAGGGTAACTAAGTCCTGTGTTACACCTTTCATAGCTCTGACCATAGTCTGAAGGCTAGGTATCTAGCAATGAGAGGGTTAACAAGGGTGACTGCAACGTCTGCTCTAAAAGAGTGTGATGTTATTGTTCCTCTACAAAGGGCGTTTGGATATACTGCCAGTTAATTTATGGGATAATGATAATCATAAGAGAAAGTTTATGAGGCTGGTGTGTCCATGACTAATAATTTGTAGACGAGCAGCATTTTACAGCACACTGCTTTGCCCCTGGTATTTGGGAGAAGAGGAACTCCCTTGCCCACTAATTCATCACAGAATTCAGGCACAGTACCATAGGAACTCTCTGCAAATACTGTATGTGTGGTTCTGTGACTATCAGTGAACAGTGGAATAAGGCTGTGGTGTCAGACAGTGCATGTGTGTGGTCCCGTGACTGCCAGTAGACGGTGGAACAAGTCTGGGATCGGATGTCAGACATTATGTGTGGTTCTGTGACTAACACTGGACTGTGGAACAAGGGTGGAGTGTAAGACAGTGTATGTGTGATTCTGTGACTACCAGTGGACAGTGGAACAAGGCTGGGGTGTCAGACAGTGTATGTGTGGTTCTTTGATTACCAGTGGACAGTGGAACAAGGATGGAGTGTCAGACAGTGCATGTGGGGTTCTGTGACTACAATTGGACAGTGGAACCACACTGGGTTGTAAGAGTGTAAGTGTAGGTTATGTGACTACCAGTTTAAGTGTGGAAGACTGAAACAACTGAAATAATTTTCTTTTAGATTTATCTGGGAATAAAAAGTTTAACATAACCTAACTAAAACAAACAAACAATTAAATAAATAGACAGGTACAATTACTTGTTGCCCACACCTGTTTTAAACCATGGGATCTCAAAAGTGGTCCACAAGCCATACCTCGAAACTAATGCAGGTTATTGGGATATTGTCATCGAAGTACAGGTGGGTCTGATAAAATGACCAGTCTGCAAGTCTGATAAAATGACTGATCTACGGGTCTGATAAAATGACTAATCTATGGGTCTGACAAAATGACTGATCTAGAAACCTTTACTGTTGGTGGTTCAAGTGGAAGGAATTTTAGTACCTGGAATTCTAAGCTAGAATTCCATATGCCTGTGGTACCCTCATGCTGCTAGCAGACTGGAATTTAGCAGAGCTGTTCCTGTGCATGGCAGGGCGACCCTTTAAAGGGATAGTAATACTTAAGTATTACTAATCCCTATAGTAAAGCCCTACTAAAAAAAACATATTGTCCCCAGTGTCATCTCTCAAACCTTTATGGTTTGAGAGATGAACGCTTCTAAAGTTGCCCTCTCCCTCCCCCTTCCCGGTAGCCAGCATTCTACGTATGACTTTCAGGCGGCTCTCCAGCACAGCCTGTTCGCGTTACTAAAAAAGAAAACTTTCACTGAAATGGTCTTCTATGTGTGCTTGGTTTGTGCTTGGTTTGCAAGCACGTGTAGAAGACCGTTTTAGTGAAAGTTTTTTTTTTAGTTAATGCGATCGCGGCTCTGCTGCAGAGCCGCCTGTTGATCTATGACCGGATTTCCCTTCAGTCAGCTACAATGCTGACTTTGGGGAAGGGGGAGGGAGAGGGCAACTTTAGAAGCGATGACACTGGGGGCAATACTTTTTTTTTTTTTTTTAGTAGGGCTTTACTATAGGGATTAGTAATACTTAAAGTATTACTATCCCTTTAAGTGGGCAACATCAAAATGTCAACCTTTTGATGCAGGCAACATTATGATGTTGCCCTGTTGATGGTCTCTAACTAGAGTGCGGCTTTTCAATAGGATACCGAAATTAGCAATATTTCTCATTCTTTTTCATTTATATCTGACTAAGGTAAAACGTACCTAAAACTGGTTTGTTGGTGACACTTCAAGATTACCTACCATTAACCTAAACTATAGAGATCTCCAAAAAATTAATAGACATTTAAATATGTGACAAATCTATAGAGTTTGTGTTGATGAAATCAATTGGAATATTTTAATCTGTAACCCTTTGTATGCTAGGGAGGTCCAAGTTCACTGAATTCTCTAACATTCAAAGGGGTCAAAAGCAATTTTCTGACTAAACAGTGATATTAACCCTTTGAGTGCCAGAAAGGCATTCAACGCATTGCAACGCAATACTCATAAGCAGAATCATCCTGGCATGTATTA
>CM074720.1:26765063-26837158 GCA_037306005.1 Rhinophrynus dorsalis | reverse complement strand
AGGCCCTTTTCACAAAGAAAAAGAGGAGCAATGTTTTGGTCAACCCCCAAATTCCTATATATATATATATATATATATATATATATATATATATATATATATATATACTTTTAACCACTAGAACACTAGAGAGGTCTCCAGTGTCCAACCTGCTGGTCGTTAACCCTTTGAGTGCCAGAGGGGTACGCAACACATTACTTTGCAATGCGTTGCATACCCCTCGGGCACTCAAAGGGTCAAAGGGGCTCTATCACCCCTATACAAGTTTGTCTAAAATGGAAGTTTATATAGTAACTAGCTTGTATACGGTTGTAATTTTTTGTTTTATTCTTTGTTTGGCCGAAAATAAGCATTTTGAGATTATCCCGTGTCTTCCTTCAGGACAGACTGCGGGTACAGCTGATACAACACTGTACCACAGTCTGTCACTCTTCTACTGCCCCCCTCCCCACGTAGCGTCTGGATCCACCTCCTCCAATGACGGAGGATTTCTGCATGAAAGCTGGAGCGCTCTCTGGCTCCAGCTTATATCACATAAAGCATTCAATGCTGTAGAGAAACTAACATTGTATTACATCACACAGAGCATTCAGTGCTGCAGGGAGAGTGTAACATTGTATTACATCACACAGATCATTCAGTGCTGCAGGGAGAGTGTAACATTGTATCACTTCACAGTACTGCAGGGAGAGTGTAATATTGTATTATATCACACAGAGCATTCAGTGCTGCAGGGAGAGTGTAACATTGTATTACATCACACAGAGCATTCAGTGCTGCAGAGAGACTGTAACATTGTATTACATCACACAGAGCATTCAGTGCTGCAGAGAGACTGTAACATTGTATTACATCACACAGAGCATTCAGTGCTGCAGGGAGACTTTAACATTGTATTACATCACACAGAGCATTCAGTACTGCAGGGATAGTGTAACATTGTATTACATCACACACAGCATTCAGTGCTGCAGGGATAGTGTAACATTGTATTACATCACACACAGCATTCAGTACTGCAGGGAGAGTGTAACATTGTATTATATCACACAGAGCATTCAGTGCTGCAGGCAGTGTGTAACGTGTTACATCACACACAGCATTCAGTACTGCAGGGAGAGTGTAACATCACTCTCCCTGCCAGTACTGAATGCTGTGTGTAATATTGTATTATATCACACAGAGCATTCAGTGCTGCAGGGATAATGTAACATTGTATTACATCACACAGAGCATTCAGTGCTGCAGGGAGAGTGTAACATTGTATTACATCTCACAGAGCATTCAGTGATACAGGGATAGTGTAACATTGTATTATATCACACAGAGCATTCAGTGCTGCAGGGAGACTTTAACATTGTATTACATCACACAGAGCATTCAGTGCTGCAGGGATAGTGTAACATTGTATTACATCACACAGAGTATTAAGTCCTGCAGAGTGTAACATTGTATTACATCACACAGAGCATTCAGTGCTGCTGGGATAGTGTAACATTGTATTACATCACACAGAGCAGTCAGTGCTGCTGGGATAGTGTAACATTGTATTACATCACACAAAGCATTCAGTACTGCAGGGATAGTGTAACATTGTATTACATCACACAGAGCATTCAGTGCTGCTGGGATAGTGTAACATTGTATTACATCACACAGAGTATTCAATCCTGCAGAGTGTAACATTGTATTACATCACACAGAGCATTCAGTGCTGCTGGGATAGTCTAACATTGTATCACATCACACAGATCATTCAGTGCTGCTGGGATAGTGTAACATTGTATTACATCACACAGAGTATTCAATCCTGCAGAGTGTAACATTGTATTACATCTCACAGAGCATTCAGTGCTGCAGGGAGAGTGTAATATTGTATTACATCACACAGAGCATTCAGTGCTGCTGGGATAGAGTAACACTGTATTACATCACACAGACCATTCAGTGCTGCTGGGATAGTGTAACACTGTATTACATCACACAGAGCATTCAGTACTGCAGGGATAGTGTAACACTGTATTACATCACACAGAGCATTCAGTGCTGCTGGGATAGTGTAACACTGCATTACATCACACAGAGCATTCAGTGCTGCTGGGATAGTGTAACATTGTATCACATCACACAGAGCAGTCAGTGCTGTTGAGTGTAATATGCTGCTTTGAGGGTCCATCAATCAGAATGCTCTCTGGAATCTGAGATTCAAATAGTTCACTCTAATAAGAATGTAGAAAATAGTAGATGATGAAAAAAAATGAATAAAAAGTCTAGGCAATGTCTGTACATATTACGCACTTACAGAATATGAAAAGTGTAAATAAAGGGTTACTATTCCTTTAACTTGTATATTTTCTGGACATTTGGGACTGTTGGGAGCTCAAGTTACGGCTCACTGAAACAGGAGGGAGGTGTACCCCCATGCACTTGGGACAGAGGTAGAGATTTCTGTGTTATTCACATGGAAAACCCACCAACTGTACCATACGGCACAGCCGCAAATTCCCCACATTCACATTGATTTATTTCAAACAATTTTTATGACCAATAGCAACAATGCAATTACTATAATACAAATAAATGTATCTGCTCCCAGTGAAGAGGTATTCATCACTACTATATTGTGAAGAGTGAAATGTATCTAATTGGCATGTGTTTTATCTATTTGTCTCACATTTATCCATCTCATATCTATCTAATATCTATCTATATAGCTATCTCAATCTCTTATCTATCTATCTAGCTATCTCTCTCTCACACATCCAGCTATCTATCTATCTAGCGATCTATCTATCTCATATCTATCTAGCGATCTATCTATCTCATATCTATCTATGTAGCGATCTATCTCATATCTATCTATCTACTGATCTGTCTATCGATCTATCTATCTCATATCTATCTATCTAGTGATCTATCTATCTCATATCTATCTCATCTACCTCATATCTATCTATCTCATATCTATCTATACATCATCTATCTATCTATCTATCTATCTATCTATCTATCTATCTATCTATCTATCTATCCCATATCTATCTCATCTACCTCATATCTATCTCATATCTATCTATACATCATCTATCTATCTATCTATCTATCCCATATCTATCTCATAGATATCTGCTTCATATCTATCTCATATCTATCTCATATCTATCTATCTATCTATCTATCTATCTATCTATCTATCTATCTATCTATCTATCTATCTCATATCTATATCTATCTATCTATCTATCTCATATCTATCTATCTATCTATCTATCTATCTCATATCTATATCTATCTATCTATCTATCTATCTATCTCATATCTATCTATCTCGTATCTATCTATCTATCTCGTATCTATCTATCTATCTATCTATCTATCTATCTATCTATCTATCTCATAGATATCTACTTCATATCTACCTATCTATCTAATTTAAGTGGGAGGGGGAGTTCAAGGCATGTCTGTGTGAATAACCTAAAGACTAAAATGAATTATCAATGGATAGACCATACTCAATAACACTAAGCATAAACTGTCAAGGTCTTACAAATGATCTAAATGGCCTGATTCCTACAAATGACGAGTTTTGGCTAGGTTAGTTATAAGGTGACCATTTAGATGTAAAGGCATCACTCCTTCATTCTAGAGAAAGCAAGATGTCACCATGTTTTCAGAATTCACACGGTATCTGGAAGATCACTTTCCTTGCTGATAATATTGTTATTTTGACTATTTTAGGAATTCTCAGCTGAATTCGCTCTCCCAGCCCGTTTTAAAAAGAGAGAGCTGCCTTATAACTCAGTGTAAGTGACAAATGGAATGTCTTGTTGGTAACATACATTACTTTATTCCAAAACGTTGTGATACTACAGTATGTCCAGATCAGGTGAATAGAATCAGGATTATCCATTTATTGCACATACTAGTATTAAAGCCCATTTATACAGGCCAACAAAGGCGGCGCTGCAGTCATGTGCAGTACTGACTGCCTGAACGTGTCGCGGCTGATAACGTAGCGGGGCACTGTCCTCTCTGAGGACTACGGTTTGAATTTGGAGTGCCCCTCTCCGTTATCAGCCACAGTGTGGGCTGTCGCTACTGCTCATGACTGCAGCGCGCAGCCGTCTCTACTGGGCATGACGGCTTCTGACAAACATCCTTAGCAAATTATTATATAGGACTAGCAACATGGGACGGCGTTGCCCGTCATGTTATGACCATTGGGCGCACGTGTTTGAAATGCAGACACACTGATAAACACAGACATATGCAGCATACAGGCAGACACATACCATACATCCCAAGTGTCCCTCTTTAGGAGGGACAGACCCTCTTTGAGGGCCAAATCCCTCTGTCCCTCTTTCCCACCCTGTTGTCCCTCTTTTTAGGAGGTCAGACTGTGTGCAGGGCCGGCTCCACCTATAGGCGAGGTAGGCGCCGGCCTAGGGCGCACACGTACTGGGGGCGCGGGCATGCAGCGGAGAAGAGCTGCGCCCACACACCACGCCAGGAACCACAACACAGTCAGGTCTGTGTTGCTACAGCGCTCCCTCATCTGGTCGGATCTTTAGTAATGCAGAGCGCGCTAGGAGTCATGATCTCCCGCCGCGCTCTGCATTACTGAAGAGAAGACTGCGCGGGAGATACAGGTATGTGATGGGGGGCAAGTTGGAGCTGAGGGGGCATAGTGGAGCTGAGGGGGCAAGTTGGAGCTGTTAGGGGAAAGCTGGAGCTGAGGGGGCATAGTGGAGCTGGTGGGGGCAAGTTGGAGATGATGGGGGCAAGTTTGAGCTGATGAGGGTCAAAGTGGAGCTGAGGGGGGGCAAGTTGGAGCTGAGGGGGGGCAAGTGGAGCTGGTGGGGCAAGTTGGAGCGGATGGGGGGGCAAGTTGGAGCGGATGGGGGGGCAAGTTGGAGCGGATGGGGGCAAGTTGGAGCTGCTGGGGGCATAGTGGAGCTGATAGTGGAAAGTTGGAGCTGAGAGGGCATAGTGGAGCTGGTGGGGGCAAGTTGGAGCGGATGGGGGCAAGTTGGAGCGGATGGGGGGCAAAGTGGAGCTGATGGGGGTAAGTTGGAGAGGATGGGGGGCAAAGTGGAGCTGATGGGGGTAAGTTGGAGCTGAGGGGGTAAAGTGAAGCTGAGGGGGCAAAATGGAGCTGGTGGGGGCACGTTGGAGCTGATGGGGGCAAGTTGGAGTTGATAGGGGCAAAGTGGAGCTGGTGGGCCAAAGAGAAGCTGATAAGGGGCAAGTTGGAGCTGGTGGGGGGCATCTCTTACAGGCATCTCCAGAACAGGGGCAGAGTGGCTCAGGGGGCAGAGAGAGGACAATCATGAAAAGAGGTTGGGTATAAGTAGGCAGGGTATAAAGGGGTGGGACACAAGGGGCGGAGCGAAATGGGCGGCAAAATTAGGTTTTGCCTAGGGTGGCAAAAATCCTTGCACCAGCCCTGACTGTGTGGTGTGTATTACTTTGCTCTACAGCAATAAAGCAATAAACTTCAGTATATGTGTTTATACATTAGTCTGTGCAAATAAAATACTTTGGTCTTGAACTAAATCATTTATTCAGTTACATAAATAGCCAGTAATAGGTCATGAAATAACCTAAAAATTCTTACTAATGCCCCGCCCACCAGCCACACCCCCAATAATATTACCTAAAACTAACGTGTCCCTCTTTGGCCCTGTGAAATGTTGGGAGGTATGCACATACACACAGTGAGCGGCAGAGACATGCAAAAGACATACACACAGACACACTGGAGATGCACATATGGACACACATATGTAACAGAGATGTACACACACAGACACGCAACATATATGAGCAGAAACACATGTGCTCATGAGTTGTGTACCCCTCTGGCACTCAAAGGGTTAAGGTATAGAGAGGCATGTCAGAGTTAAATAGCAGTGGGAAGTGTGTTCATACCTGGGAACACTGACTTGTGAAGTCCCTAGAGGGGACTGATGTGGTGCTGATGTGGAGAGACAAATGGGGCAATCTGGGTTAAAAGTGGGTGGGGCTTAATCGTGAGTAGGGGGCGGGGCTTAACATAAATGTGAAAAAGTGTTAGTAAAAGGCTGGGGAAGGAGGAGAAGTGGGAGGGAAATGCAAGTTTACAGTGTGAGGGGTTTGAACACACTCCATGAGGGGTAAAACTTGATACAGAACCCTGTGGCAGTCAGTGGGTTAAGTGTGAATCTGATGGCTGTCTGTCCTGTGTCTTGCATGGCAAATGATGACAGTGAAGAAGTAATTCAGCAATGAGGGCCTACCTTAACCCTTTGAGTGCCATTTTGTTCCCCTGCTGATGCAGCACCGTTCAGTGGCTTTACTACAGGTCCTGCTGAGGCCACTGGGAGTCAAGGTGAGTGACTGTGTGTCAGCCATCTTTCTTTCTGGCTTTGTGTGTGTGTATGGGTGTTTGGTGGTGTGTGAGTGAGGCATGTATGTGTTATACCTGGGAATTTTTACTTGTGGAGTCCCTCATGTGGTGCTGATGTGGAGAGAGCAATGGGGCAATCTGGGTTAAAAGGGGGCGGGGCTTAATCGCGAGTAGGGGCGGGGCTTAACATAAATATGGAAAAGTGTTAGTAATAGGCTGGGGAAGGAGGAGAAGTGGGAGAGAAATGCAAGTTTACAGTGTGAGGAGTTTGAACACACTCCCTGAGGGGTAAAACTTGATACACAACCCTGTGGCAGTCAGTGGGTTAAGTGTGAATCTGATGGCTGTCTGTCCTGAGTCTTGCATGGCAAATGATGACAGTGAAGAAATAATTGAGCAATGAGGACCTACCTTAACCCTTTGAGTGCAATTTTGTTCCTCTGGTGCTGCACTACAGGTCCTGCTGAGGCCTCTGGGAGTCAGGGTGAGTGACTGTGTGTGTGTGTCAGCCATATGTATTTCTGGCTTTGTGTGTGTATGTGGTGTTGTGTGTGTGAGTGGGGGCATGTCTGCTTGGTGCTGTGTGAGTGGGGCATGTGTGTGTGTGGTGCTGTGTGAGTGGGGCATGTGTGTGTGTTTGTGTGGTGCTGTGTGAGTGGGGCATGTGTGTGTGTGGTCTGTGTGTGTGAGTGGGGCATGTGTGTTTGTCTGTGGTGTAGGAGCAAGTGGTGGCCATATTGTTTTTTTCTGACTTTGATAGTGGTGGGCGGGCTGCATAGTGGGGACGGGCCAACTCCCTGCATGATTGAATCACCCAATGGGAACAGTAACTCCTCCTTAATACCACCCATGGGTGTGTTTTGGCAGGCACAAAGTCTTCTTTTATATATATAGACTAGTTGAATCTGGTTTGAAGTGGTTTATCAGTACTGGGATATACTGGGATCTGTGAGTTTTACTCCACTAGTCTCCTGCATTTGAAATTATTCTTATTTTATTCTTTATTTATATATCACCAACTTATTGCGCAGCACTGTGTCTCTCGTAACTCAGCTGACATTGTATGTTTTAGGCTTAAATTATAACTAAGATTTTTCAGACCTGTTCTTTATAATCTAATAATTCAGACCGTTTAGCCAATTTTTTTTCAGCTCTCTTTTCAAGCGTTTATATAGTGCTTACTAATTACTGAAAGGAGCAGTAAACTTTTTTTCATGAAAAAAATCCCATATATTGTAGGGATTTTCCCTCTGAGTAAAAGAGGGGTACATTAATTGTTCCCTCTAGTTACCAGATTTCAGTACTTCCGTTACGTTCTGTGAGTCACTGACAACAACTAGTCCTAGAATGTGATAGTAACTGCTGAGTCACTTCCTGTCATTCTGAACTTTCAGGAAGTAAGTTATCTGGGTCTGTTTTGAACGGTTATAACTTTTGAATGAAACATCTGGTAGCAGTGAAAGTACCCTTGTTCTACACAGCACTGAAATCCCTATAACACATTTTTTTTCATACCAAAAAGTTTCCTGATCCTTCAAGATCTAGCTGCCAAAATACGTTAGGTTCTTGTTTGACTAGGTGGGTAGTATAATATCTCATCAGTTGTAAAAATGCAAATAAAGATCTTTAATGAGTTTATTTTTAGAATGTAATTTTTCTAAATAAAAGGGGTAACCATTCTGATAACCATTCATGTCCTTAAAGGGATAGTAATACTTCATTTTAACTTTATTTTATTTTGTAGGCATTAAAAAAACATGAAGAATGATATAAGTCTTATCTCTGAAACCTTTATGGTTTAAGAGATATTCACAAACAAAGTTTCCCCCTCCCTGTTCAACCAGATCAGAAGGGAGGTGCCCAGGTAGACTGCAGAGAGGGACAATCTTCAATTAAGATAATGGAAAAAGCTGAAAAACTTGTCAAGGGGGGCAGGGCTTTCATTGTTCTCATAGGAAGAAGATTGTCCCCTTCTGTTATCTGTCTGGTCTATGGACTGCATTCCACATCTGAGAAGAGATAGCTTACACTAGGTAAAAGGGGCGGGGAGGGGAACTTTGCTTGTGAATATCTCATAAACCATAAAGGTTTGAGAGATAAGACTTATATCGTTCTTCATGTTTTTTTAATGCCTACAAAATAAAATAAAGTTAAAACGAAGTATTACTATCCCTTTAACATAGATCAGACCCATATGCAGGTCAGATGGCTCAGTTGGTTAAAGGGACAGTAATGTCCCATAAAAACTTGTTATAGTTTTGTAGAGGACGAAAAAATAAGCTTAACCCCTTAAGGACCATTGCCGTGACAGGACCGTCACGGCGGTCCGGCACTTAAGGACCAATGACGGTCCTGGCACGGCATGGCGTTCAGGGCTCCCGTTGCGGCTGCACGCCGCTCCGGAAGTCCTGAACCGGAAGCGCTAATAAAAAAAAAAATGCCCCGTGGTCCGTAAGTGTCGGCCGCGCGTGCTGGTCCTTAAGGGGTTAATGGCGCAAACCCTATCGCTCAAACCGCTATGGTTTGAGAGATATAGGCACTGAAAGTTGGCCCCTCCCTCCCCTTCTTCTGATGTCAGCTGTAAAGCAGGAGATCCATGTTGGCCGACACAAGGAGGCTCTTCAGCAGAGCCGCAATAACGATACTGGAAAAGATTTACTTAAAGGGATAGTAATACTTAAAATGTAAAAAAAAATATGTTGTAGGGTTCATCCCCCTGAGTAAAACAAGAGTACTCCCACCGCTGAGAGGTGTTTCATTCAAAAGTTATTAATTTTCAAAGTTGAATTTTTTAAGTGCAATATCATAGTGGCCTGAAATTGTACAGTGGCGCTGTTGCTACACGATCCTATGGACAGCTCTGGTCCCGGGACCATAAATCTCCATAGGATGGTGTAGCAACAGCGCCACTGTACAATTTCAGGCCACTGTGATATTGCACCTAAAAAATTCAACTTTGAAAATTAATAACTTTTGAATAAAACACCTTTCAGTAGTGGGAATACTCTTGTTTTACTCAGGGGGATGAACCCTACAACGTATTTTTTTTAATTTTAAGTATTACTATCCCTTTAATTGGAACGGTATACAAAGTGTGCTTGCAAACCAAGCACACTTTGTAGACCATTCCAATTAAGTAATTCTTTTGCAGTAACGTGATTTCAGCTCTGCTGTAGAGCTGCTGGCTGATCCCCCGACCTGGACGCCGACGTCAGGAGAAGGGGAGGGAGGAGGAACTTTCAATGCCAATATCTCTCAAACCATAGCAGTTTGAGAGATAGGGTTTGCGCCATTAAGCTTATTTTTTCATCCTCTACAAAACTATAACATGTTTTATGGGACATTACTGTCCCTTTAATGCACCAGCTGTAGAATCTGTTCAAGCTGCAAGGTCGCAGGTTCTAGTCCCGGCAAGGGCAGCTCAGCCTTTCACCCTTCTCAGGTAGATAAAATGAGTTCAGGACGTACTTGAAAACAAGAGGTAATCTCACTGAATTCTTCCTGGTATAAAACGTTCACAAAGAAAAAAATCAGCCCACTTATGAAATGAGTCTTCAAGTCCTTGCTGGAAAATGTGGGTTTCCCCTTACTGGTATGAATAGGGTATATTACACATTGAGTTTTAACTCTTTCCTGATTGAATGCCATGCTACAACAAGACCGAAAAAGATAATAAATAATATATATGCCTTTGGGAGGGATGAAGAATTGAATGAACTGCAACTCTTCTGAAAACTGGGTATCCAACAGGTCTTAGTACCCGAGATGTGTATCCCAGTATTTAACAGACTTGGTTTATTAGTTTAACTGATTAAAGACGAGAGGGTATGCAAAGCATTGCAAATCAATGTGTAGCCTAACCTTTTGGCCCTCAAGGGGTTAAATATTCAGTAGCTTCAGTCTCCCATAAATTCATGGATGATGGAGTTTCCCAATAACAATCTTTTGCGTTTTGCCCTTAAAGTGATAGTAATGTTTCAAAATAAAAGCAGCTCCAATTACTCCTCATAGTATTTGGGCCATGGAGAGTGTTATTTCAATACTGTCAGAGTTGTAGTACAAGAGTAATTGAATGATAAAGTATCCCCTCCCGCTCCTTTTACCTAGTGTAAGCCACCTCCCCTCAGATGTGGAATCTGGTCACTTGAAAGGACAGATTACAGCAGGGGTCAATGTTCTTACAGTGAGAACAATGAAAGCCCTGCCCCCCTTGACAGGTTTTTCCCTTATGTTACTTGAAGATTGTGCCTTTCTGCAATCCACCAGGACACACCCTGCTGCTCTGAGCTGAGCAGTTACATCAGTAAAAGGGGTAGGAGGGGATACTTTGAGACAGCTCACAGCAAGGGACAATCTTCTTACTGTGATCATAAGGAAAACTCTGCTCCCCTTGACAGGTTTTCCCTTATGTTCACTGAAGATTGTCCCTCTCTGTGATCTATTCGGACAGTCTTGCTGTCTGAGGTGAGCAGTGTTACATCAGTAAAAGGGGCGGGAGTGGGATACTTTATCATTGAAATACTCTTGTACTACAACTCTGACAGAATTGAAATAACACTCTCCAAAGTCCAAATACCATGATGATTAATTGGAGCTGCTTTTATTATGAAACATTACTATCCCTTTAATGAACAATTCATTAATTGCCATAATCTTCATTCTTTGCCACAGAAAAGGGAGCGTCTGTAACAGAAATAATATTTTAGGGAATATTATCATTTTAATTAAGGATATACCACAGTGGAGATTAGTAGGAGGTTTGTCCAAAACAGGGAAAATCTTTTAATCCCCTAATGACAGAGAGATAATTTACCAGGTAAACTCCCTCTAAATCTACTGGGAAGCATACACTAGGATATTTGAGTTGGGTCCTAATATTTTGAAGGGAAAAAGAAGCTTTAGCATTTATGGTGTTGGTGTTGGTGTGTGTGTGTGTGTATAGAAAGGGCCCGCACTCACAGGTCTTAAATATAAATTACTTTTATTATGTCCAACGTTTCGGTTCAATAGGGACCTTCTTCAAGAAGGTCCCTACCAGACTGAAACGTCGGACATAATAAAAGTAATTTCGATTTTAAAGACCCGTAAGTGCATACCCTTTCTATGCACATTTAGTTCACTAGCCATGCACCCAGGCAAGCTATATTGGATGATGTGAGTGCCAACTTTTGGATCATTATACATATATATACACACACACAACAATTTTTCTTGGAATACACTCCCTTTAAAGGGATAGTATTGTCTCATTTTCATAAAACTGAATTTTGTAGCTATTAAAAATTGAAACTAAACGCTCACAGCCCTATCTCTCAAACCTTAGTGGTTTGAGAGATATTCAGCACTAAAGTTCTCACCTCCCTCCTACTTCCCTGACATCAGCACTGTAGCTGACTTCAGGAGGTTCTTGCGCAGAGCCGAGATCAAGAGACATAAAAAGAGTTACTTCACTAGAGCAGGCTACAAAGTGTTCTTGAAAACAAGGCAAACTATGGAGACCATTCCAGTGAAGGGTTTCTTTTTCAATAATGCAATCTCGGCTCTGCTGAATAGTCTCCGACATCCTGGGACCGGATTCCCCTGTAGTCAGCTAGAGCACGGACGTCAGGGAAAGGGGAGGGAGGGTGAAACTTAAGTGCCGAATATCTCTCAAACCATAATGGTTTGAGAGATAGGACTGGGAGAGCTTAGTTTAGTTTTTTAATAGCTACAAGATTCAGTTTTATGCCAATGAGACAATACTATCCCTTTAAATCTTCACTGCAACACCCAGTGCCTAGTTTCACACACACACATAAAATATATATATATATATATATATATATATATATATATATATATATATATATAGCAATCAAATTAGAAAAGCAAAAGTTTTGTATTTTGGTATTTTGTGATAAATCCAAGAGTGCCGTTCTAATCTGATTACCGTAGATATATATAGTAAATTAGGTTGAAAAAAGACACAAGTCCATCAAGTTCAACCTTCGCCTCATACCTCAGTAACTGAGAATTTTATAGCTTTCCTGCTATATACAGTTCAGAATAGAAGATAGCACTTTCAGGAGCCTTTTTCAAATGAAATAATGTTTCCTTTTATTGGATCGATGTTTCGGTCAGACCTCTTGCCTTTAATATGATTGATGCCAATCCTGATAAAAGACAGAGGTTTGGCCGAAACGTTGATTCAGTACGCTGGAGTCCTCTCTAGTATTCAATTGTTTAAAAGCCCCAATTTAGTCAATTACATTTTTTTATTTGCTCCCTACATTATAAAATGATTTGCCACAGAATAAAACGCAAATTTCTCAAATTACCCTTAACTTAAATATTTAACCCCTTGAGTGCTAGAGACCTGCAGCTCATTTGCCCCAGAACGGATGCACTTCTTAGTATATTAAGCTCCAAGGCATAGTAATGTCAAATAATGAATCGATATATGACTGTTCCATTTAATTTTTTTTTTATAACTCATAGTATCTTTTTAAAATAATTTACCCACGTACTCTTCTCGCAGTTACAAGTTCCCCCCTCCCGCCCCTTTCCGTTACGTCACTCATAGGTCCCTCAGATCTGAAAGCCGGTGTAGACGGATCGCACCGAGGGACAATATTGTGTCTGCAGAAGGAAAACCCTGCTCTCCGTCATAGGAGTCAGTGTTTACCTTATACAGACACACAAAATATTGTCCTTCTTTTGCGATCCGTCCGGTCAAGCGACCGGCTTTCAGAACAGAGGGATCTCTTCATGACCTAGTGGAAAGGGGCAGGGTGGGACTTTTAACTGGATTTGCAAGAAGAATATGCAGGTAAATGACTTTAACCCTTTATGAGTGCCTCTGGCACTCAAAAGTTTAATTAGATACTATGCATTATAAAAAAATTAAATGGAACAATCATATATTGATTTATTAATTGACATTACTATCCCTTTTAGTGTGCTGTATATTACTGGAAGAAATGCTGCATTTTTGTTGGATGTGTGAAACGACCTTAAAGGGATAGTAATACTTAAAATGTAAAAAAACAATGTTGTAGGGTTTATCTCCCTGAGTAAAACAAGAGTACTCCCACTGCTGAAAGGTGTTTCATTCAAAAGTTATTAATTTTCAAAGTTGATTTTTTTAGGTGCAATATCACAGTGGCCTGAAATTGTACAGTGGCGCTGTTGCTATATGATCCTATGGACAGCTCTGGTCCCGGGACCATAAATCTCCATAGGATGGTGTAGCAACAGCGCCACTGAACAATTTCAGGCCACTGTGATATTGCACCTAAAAAATTCTAATTTGAAAATTAATAACTTTTGAATAAAACACCTTTCAGCAGTGGGAGTACTCTTGTTTTACTCAGGGGCATAAACCCTACAACATATATTTTTTTTACATTTTAAGTATTACTATCCCTTTAAAGGGATAGTAATGTTTCATAATAAAAACAGCTCTAATTAATCATCATAGTATTTGGACTTTGGAGAGTGTTATTTCAGTTCTGTCAGAGTTGTAGTTCAAGAGTAATTCAATGATAAAGTATCCCCCTCCCGCCCCTTTTACTGATGTAACACTGCTCAGCCAGATCAGAAGGGAGGTGCCCAGGTAGATTGCACAGAGGGACAATCTTCAATTAAGATAAGGGAAAAACCTGAAAAGCTTGTCAAGGGGGCAGGGCTTTCATTGTTCTCATAGGAAGAAGATTGTCCCCTTCTGTTATCTGTCTGGTCTATGGACTGCATTCCACATCTGAGAAGAGATGGCTTACACTAGGTAAAAGGGGCGGGAGGGGAAACTTTGCTTGTGAATATCTCTTAAACCATAAAGGTTTGAGAGATAAGACTTATATCATTCTTCATGCTTTTTTAATGCCTACAAAATAAAATAAAGTTAAAACGAAGTATTACTATCCCTTCAAGGACCCCGTGATCAGCAGATCAGATCTACACCACAAGGAACGTGAGGAACTAGGGACTGGGCTTGTTATCTTTGCACCCACAATATCAGGACAGATTTGTGGCCCAGCTACGTTATTTATGTTTATGTCAGTAAAGTCCCTAGCAGCACTGCCTCGTACCATATGCCTTTCCTTCCTCTTTGTGGTTTGACAATCCTTCCTTTGCTTTTCATCTTGTTCCTTGAACCACAATATTTAAATATACACATAACTATATATTTTTATGTTAACCCCCTTAGATCAGGGGTGTTCAAATTCAGTCCTAAAGATCTACCAACAGAGCAGGATGTAAGGAAGTCCTTGTCTGAACACAGGTGGGCCAATCACAACGAATGAGTCACTGACTAACTCACCAGTGCTTAAACAGGGAAATCCTTAAATCCTGGCTTGTTGGTGGCCCTTGAGGATCGAACTTGGACATCCCTGGGTGAGATGATGGAAGGGGCCAAAAGCACCAAGGGTGAATTACCTAAGACAGGTTTGTCTAACCGAAGTTGAACTTTCATGCTTACTTTTTAAAATTGTTTTTACTTACATATTTATATTGCAAGTGTTAATTAATTTGTTTGCATTGGTAATCTCTGTATCTTAGAAGAGATAATGCATGCTGGGAAATATATTGATTGCTAGGAGCCCGTCTCATTAGCCCCCAATATTTTACTTTTGTGAAAATTGGAAGGTACTTAAAGGGATAGTAACACTTCGTTTTACCTTTATTTTATTTTGTAGGCATTAAAAAAACATGAAGAATGATATAAGTCTTATCTCTCAAACCTTTATGGTTTATGAGATATTCACAAGCAAAGTTTCCCCTCCCTCCCCTTTTTCCTAGTGTAAGCCATCTCTTCTCAGATGTGAATCTGGTTGTATGACCAGACAGATAACAGAAGGGGACACTCTTCTTTGTATGAAAACAATGAAAGCCCTTCCCCCCTTGACAAGTTTTTCAGCTTTTTCCCTTATCTTAATTGAAGATTGTCCCTCTCTGCAGTCTACCTGGGCACCTCCCTTCTGATCTGGTTGAACAGGGGGGGGATACTTTGCTAGTGAATATCTCTTAAACCATAAATGTTTGAGAGATAAGACTTATATCGTTCTTCATGTTTTTTTAATGCCTACAAAATAAAATAAAGTTAAAACGAAGTATTACTATCCCTTTAAACAGATTGGTTAGCAAGCAGAGAGTATCTCATTGTGTCACTATGATACACAGAGCTTACAATCTGAACGTTGTCCTTTGTGAGTCATGCCCTACAGACTGCAAACACTATTGTCAAGAAGGTCACTCCTTTTAGTCTGCAAGCTCTTTAGCACTGTCATCTCTCTATAGATTGAATGCTTTTTGTGGTGCCATTTGGGTGACTCCCTGTAATTTGCAAGCACTGAAGTGTCATATGGGTCACTCAAAGTAGATTGCAAGCTCTGGGATATCATGTGGATCACCATGCAGATTGCAAGCTCTGTGATGTTATCTGGGTCCTTCTGTAGATTGCATGCACTGTGGGCCATTTCCTTTAAAGGGATAGTAATACTTCTTTTTATCTTTACTTTATTTTGTAGGCATGAAAAAACATGAAGAACGATATAAGTCTTATCTCTCAAACCTTTATGGTTTAAGAGATATTCACAAGCAAAGTATCCCCCCCCCCGTTCAGCCAGATCAGAAGGGAGGTGCCCAGGTAGACTGCAGAGAGGGACAATCTTCAATTAAGATAAGGGAAAAACCTGAAAAACTTGTCAAGGGGAGCAGGGCTTTCATTGTTCTCATAGGAAGAAGATTGTCCCCTGCTGTTATCTGTCTGGTCTATGGACTGGATTCCACATCTGAGAAGAGATGGCTTACACTAGGTAAAAGGGGCGGGAGGGGAAAACTTTGCTTGTGGATATCTCTTAAACCATAAAGGTTTGAGAGATAAGACTTGTATCGTTGTTCATGTTTTTTTAATGCCTACAAAATAAAGTTAAAACAAAGTATTACTATCCCTTTAAACTGCAAGGTCTGGGGTCTTAGATTTCACCTGTCGTGTAGAATGAGCCTCTTCTTGAAGCTCTCTGCCCCACATTTTACTATTTATTTTTTGCCACTGTGTTTGTGGTACTCAAACATCTTACAAAATTTGGTAAGCCTCCCACAATCTTGAGGAAATGATTGCACACCCCATGTTACACATTTAAAACTTCTCAGTGAGGAATCAAGTATGTAGTGTGTGCTTGCTGACTTATTGCTTTTAGCAGTAACCATCGGGATTAGAATTAAATCCCTATACAATAATGTGATAAAATTAACTACATAATATAAAGATAATTACACGTCATCTAATGACTGACTTACAGGTAATCTGACTCCACCATCCAGTTGTGTTGGATAATTCATTAAAGGGAAACGTTACCCTAGGAATAAGTGGCAGAAGGATTTACTTCAGTATTCTTTAGACAGCAGTCAGTATAGCTATGCCCTTTTTTTAAACCTTTTTGCATGTGATCACTCTACTGCTCATTAGTTTTACTTTACACCTGTCTTTTCCAAACATTTTCACTACAATCTTCCTTACCTTTTACTTTATACTAGCAATTTTGGCACGGCTTTGCCAGTGCAGTTAATAATGACTTAGCCCTTTCAGCACCAGAATTTTGTGTTTGGCATATAGCACTTTGCGTATAGCATTTATCGTGTTGCGTACATAGTTGTGGAGTTTGCGTACATAGTTGTAGCGTTTGGAGTATAGTATAGCCTTGTGCATATTGTGCATAGCATGTTGCGCACAGCGTTGTGTGTAGCATTGTATTTCATTTGGCATTTTGCATGTAGCATTTTGTGTATAGCTTTGTGTGTATAGCAGATTGCATTGTGCATATAGCATTTAGCATGTACTGTGTGTACATATATTGTGTGTGTGTGCGTACTGTAGCCCCTGAATCTCCATGCATCAAAATCACGCCCCCATGGTTGAACCAATAGGACAAGCAGTATAGAGGAGATCTGAATAACTCCTCCTTACCGCTGCCCCTGAATGTGTTTGCAGGCACACAGAAGTCTTCTTTTAAATATATAGGTAAAAATCGGGAGTCACAATGTTATTCCTTTGCATTTGTTTTAATACTATTATTTACTTGTGTCATAGTTATTTTGTAATATATCTTGAAAAAATCAACCTATTACACATACTTTTCATTGTCACAGACATTGTTACAAACCATTATATGAAGGTTCCCCACCAAACCTACACATATCAACAGTACAAGCAGTGTTATTGCAGAGTATGAATTGTAGCAGAGATACTGCAGGCTATCAACTGAAGCAGCGCTATTGCATGGTACAGTGAGGCAGCACTATTTTCAGGGTACAAATTGAAGCAGATCAGAAATCTCGCCCTCTATTCAGCGACCACTGCAACGTGTGACATCAGAATGTCACCATTTTGATGCGGGTGACATTTTGATGTTGTCCTTTTCATGCAGGCAACATTTTAAATGAGACATTTTGTTGGTCACCAAATAGTGGGCGACATTTCAATAGGACACACAAACACACCACCCTGTGCTGTTCACAACAATTTCATGAACCAATTTTTACAAAACTTCCAACAGTGATTGTTTTTCAGCAATATGGATGACGCTGCATAGCAATGCTGAAGTTTAAAGCGGAGCTACCACCCATGAATAAATCTGGCCCAAATAAATACCCATCTGACGCCAGAAATATTACCTGGCGTTTGAGAAATGTACGCTGTTCCTGGAGTGACAGGCAGGAAAAAGCACAGACATCTTTCCATAGTAACGTCTGCACGCCTGTGTTGTCAGTCCCTTTTGAAGCCGAACAGCTCCTAGAGCAGGCTGGGACTGACCGCGCAGACGTCACTATGGAAAGATGTCTGCATTGTTTCCTGCCAGTCAATCCAGGAACAGTGTACATTTCTCAAACATCGGGTAATATTTCTGGCGACTAGCGCTATTGAGCAGCTTGTCGCCAGATGGGTATTCATTTGGGCCAGATTTATTCATGGGTGGTAGTTCCGCTTTAATGCTGACACAGCCTCATGTTCCCTCTGGGAGACAGCATAATGCCCCTATTTTAGGACTCGCCTGTTTACAAAAAATATACATAAATATATCTCATTGACTTTAATTTTAGAGAGGTGAAACATTTTATTTCAATTCTTCTTAGTGCAATAGAAGGACTTTAGATGATGTATTTGCCCATCCCTGGTCTTTATCAGGGCTTTATATCCTCTCATTGTGATGCAGGTTTAATATAACAAAAGTACATTCAAGTCAGAAAGATTAAATGGTCTTTAATCACAGAAAATGAATAATATTGTTAAATAATCAGAAACAGAACGAGTTTCTGTGAAATGAAAAGATCAGATAAATACTCTGTTCACAATACACTGCGATACAAATGGAAAATTCTTATCTCCGTACAAAAAAAAAATCTATTTTTAGATTCAGTGATTTCAAATAAACTGAAGCAGTTTTAGAAAGTTTTAGGAACACTGAACTTTTTTCTGAATTGTAATAATTCTATGACATAAAAACCCTCAATACAGCCACAGTTCATTTCTCCCTCGAACGCGCAAAAGCTGAGAAATATAATTTTTTCAATTCAACACCACGCCATCATGTGCTTTACTGATAACATCATTGATTTTATCACAAATTACCTAATTAGTGGCATTGCACATATCAATAATATCACAAATGAGCTCATCAGTGACACTGATGTAATTTGTGATGTCATGTCTGATGTGATCAGCAAAGGACATGGAGGAGTTAAGTTGAAAGGATGGAGCCTATAATTCTCAGCTTTTGTGAGTTTGAGTGAGAACTTAACTTAGGTTTAACAAAAGTTTTTTGACAACTGAATTTCCATATTGGGTGCATTCTTCTTAAAGTCGTGTAATTACTGGAGCAAGTAATTTGCACCATGAAGAGAAAGAAGGGAGGGAGGAGGGAAGGGGAGTGTAACAGCTTACCTTATATCCAGCGCCGCCGCTTCAGCTGACACAGGGAACACGTAGCTCAAAATGACACTTTGGCGTCATCCCACGCGTCGGTTCAGGCATTAGGCCTGGGCGCGTTTGGCATCCTTAGCGGCTGCCCATGTCCTCTGGTTAGGCGGTTCGGCAGGTCAAAGTGATTCAGGATAGGTGCTAGTGATGGGCGCATCTTGGCGAGATGTCTCAAATTACGGGCACGAGGCTGCGTATTGACGAAGGCCTCAACTTTATACAGGAGAGCCTGAACATTCGCCTCCTATCTATTTCCCGGCTCAAGTATTTAAGGGAACTGGATCTCTATCCAGTTACCCTTACTTTGTTGTCCTGTGTAGTTGTATTAAGCTTGTATCCTGATATCCTGTGTATGACCCTGGCTTGTCTGACCATCCAACCTGGTGCTGACCTGTGGCTCTGGATGACTACCCGCTCCATGTATGACCTTGGCTTGTCTGACTATCCAACCTGGTGCTGGCCTGGGGCTCTGTCCAGCTACCCTCTCTGTGTTGCCTCCTGACTAGTGGACAGCCAGTCTGGTGCAGTCCTGTGGCTCTGGCTGACTACCTGCTCCGTGTATGACCCTGTCTTGTCTGACTACCCAGTCTGGTGCTGACCTGGGGCTCTGTCCAACTATCCTCCCAGTGTAGCTTACTCCTAGTGGACATCCTATCTGGTGCAGACTTGTGGCTCTGGCTGACTACCCGCTCCGTGTATGACTCTGGATTGTCTGACTACCCAGTCTGGTGCTGACCTGTAGTTCTGTCTGATTTTCCTACTGTGTTGCTCCTTGCACCGCAGACATCCTCTCTGGTGCAGACCTGTGGCTCTGGTGGACTCCGGCCATACTGACTGTAGGCGTGTCAGTAGTCTCCCTTGTCTCCATCTTATTGGAAGACTATAGGGTCGATTTGGTGTTCCTCTTGGGGCGCTTGAGACTACCAGTTGGCTCCGGTCTAGTCTCTAGCAGTTGTGGTGGACCTGTTGGCGGCTCCTATTGATGATAGAGTCTTTAGCCTCTCCAGTCCCCCTCTGCTTATCATCATATTTTATTACTGCAGATTATTCTAATAAAGGTGATTTTAACTATACTGTCTGACTCTTGTCTTTGCTTGAAAACCGTGATAGGGAGGAAGGAAAGGAAGGAAGTGAGGAAGGAATGAAGAAAGCGAGGCAAGAAGGCAGGGAGGAAGGAAAGAAGGGTAGGAAAGGAAGGATAAAAGAAAGGAAAGGTAGAAGGAACTAAGGAAGAGAGGAAAGAAGGAAGGAATTGAGGAAAGAAGGAAGGGGAGGAAATGAATGGAAGGAAGGGAGGGAGGAGGGAAGGAAGGAACGGGAGGAAAGGGGGAATGGAAGGGAAGAAAGGGGGAATGGAAGGAAGGGGAGGAAAGATGGAAGGGGAGGAAAGATGGAAGGAAGGGGAGGAAGTGGAAGAAAGGAGGAAGGGGAGGAAACAAAAATTGAAGGGGAGGAAGAATGGAAGGAAAGGAAAGGGAGGAAAGAAGGGAAGGAAGGGGAGGAAAAAAGGGAGAAAGGGGAAATAAGAAGGAAGAAAGGGAAGTAAGAAGGAAGGGGAGGAAAGATGGAAGGAAGGGGAGGAAGTGGAAGAAAGAAGGAAGGGAAGGGAGAGGAAGAAAGAAGGAAGGAAGGGGGAAGTGGAAAAAAAGAAGGAAGGGAGGAAAGAAGAATCGAAGAGGAGGAAGAATGGAAGGAAGGAATACGAGGAAAAAAGGAAGGGGGAAGGAAGTGGAGGAAAGAAGAATAGAAGGGGAGGAAGGAAGGAAGTAAGAATGGAAGGAAGAGGAGGAAAGAAGAATGGAAGGAAGGAAGAACGAAGGAGGAAGAAAGAGGAAGGAAAGAAGAATGGAAGTGGAGGAAGTGGAAGAAAAAAGGAAGGGGAGGAAAGAAAGAAGGAAGAAAGAATGGAAGGAAGGAATGTAAGGAAAGAAGGAAGGGGAGGGATGAAGAAGAATGGAAGGAAGGGGAGAAATTGACAGTAAAGAGGAAGGAAGGGGAGGAAAAAAGGGAGAAAGGGGAAATAAGAAGGAAGTAAAAGGAAGGAAGAAGGAAGGGGAGGAAAGATGGAAGGAAGGGGGGAAGTGGAAGAAATAAGGAAGGGAAGGAAGAGGAAGAAAGAAGGAAGGAAGGGGGAAGTGGAAAAAAGAAGGAAGGGAGGAAAGAAGAATCGAAGAGGAGGAAGAATGGAAGGAAGGAATATGAGGAAAGAAGGAAGGGGGAAGGAAGAAGGAAGGAAGTGGAGGAAAGAAGAATAGAAGGGAAGGAAGGGGGAGGGAAGAAGTAAGAATAGAAGGAAGAGGAGGAAAGAAGAATGGAAGGAAGAAATATGAGGAAAGAAGGAAGGGGGAAGGAAGAAGGAAGGAGGAAGAAAGGGAAGGAAAGAAGAATGGAAGTGGAGGAAGTGGAAGAAAAAAGGAAGGGGAGGAAAGAAAGAAGGAAGAAAGAATGGAAGGAAAGAATATAAGGAAAGAAGGAAGGGGAGGGATGAAGAAGAATGGAAGGAAGGGGAGAAAAGGACAGTAGAGAGGAAGAAAGGAAGAAAAGCAAGAATGAAGGCTGGAGGGAATGAATGACAGAAGAAAGGATTCTGTGGGAGGAGTCTGGGCGCCTGGAGCTCTGCAAAGACAAATCCTGTGCATCTCACTGATCATGATACCCAGAACTAATCTAAGATTAATGTGGGGAACCAATCCATGCAGAACGGATTCATTGTGGCCATTAGAATTTTGTGCAAAGATTATGGCAAGCAAGGGGTTAATATTAAGAAGTGTTACTTTACAAGCGCATTGCTAATCCTTCTGGCTGCTCCATAGGGGATACATGTAACTTCCCACTGACTTAAAAATTGGGCTTTTAACCCTTGAATGCTTGAGAAGAAAAGCTTTGGAAACCTCTCTAGCACTCAAGGGCTTACAATCCACGTTTAAAAAATACGTTCCCTGTGTTATAGTTGGTTTGCTAGTTTTTGTCTGTAGACACAGGTTTCCTTGTAGGACGTCATGTGAGATAATCACACGGTGTCCTCTGGGTGAGATCACAGCAGTCTGGTGATGCTTTACAGCAGGGTTCCCCAATAGGGAGACCACATGTCCCAGATTGCCCAGGACAGTCCTGGATTTTAAATGTGTGTCCCATGTCCTGGCAGCCCCCGTCTTGGGCAATACAATGTTCCGGAATGAAGACTCCAGAGAACACAGTTCTAAACACTAGAAGGAGAACGTCCCATTACCTATTGTGATAGGAAGTGATGCCTCTGATGGGCTATAAGAAAATGGCTTACAGACAGAGCTCTAAACACTAGAAGGAGAACTGCCCATTGTCTACTGTGACAGGAAGTGATGCCTCTGATGGGCTATAAGAAAATGGCTTCCAGACAGAGCTCTAAACACTAGAAGGAGACCTGCCCATTGTCTACTGTAACAGGAAGTGATGCCTCTGATGGGATATAAGAAAATGTCTTCCAGACAGAGCTCTAAACACTAGGGGAACTGCCCACTGTCTACTGTGCAGGAAGTGATGCCTCTGATGGGCTACGAGGAAATGGCTTCCAGGCAGAGCTGTAAACACTAAAAGGAGAACTGTCCAATGTCTACTGTGACAGGAAGTGATGGCTCTGCTGGACTACAACAAAATGGCTTCAAGGCAGAGCTCTAAACACTAGAGCAGTGGTTCTCAATCTCTTTTTTGATCAAGGCACCCCTAACACACAATCTGGAACATTCGAGCCACCCTAACAAATTAAATGTAATTTGTCATGGGCATAATGACATGTACAATACATGAATATACTTTTATTATCAGGTCTAACATTCATAATAACAAAAATGAAGTCAATGTACACATTTTTGTCATAGTCTTCATAGAACACATGGGGCACCCTATGTACATGGCTATAGCACCCTGGTTGGGAGTCACTGCACTAGAGAGAGCTGAGCCTTGATCCTGACATCAATCAGGAGATTTAGTGCAATTTAGTTGCAGTGTTTTGCTAGTCTATGGCTTAGGGTCCACCACAGGCAGGGCCGGATTTGCAATAAGGCAGAGTAGGCACCTGCCTACAGGCGCATCCCACAGAGGGGCGCCTGTCATTGGGATAGTTTTTTGGCTTCCTTTTTTTAAAATTTTTATTAGCCTCACCCCTGCACCCCCCGCTTGTCGAACGCAACAACACGAAGAGGAGAGGTCTGCGGCAAAGACCTGTAGCCACTGAGCTCCCTCGTTGCGGTCAGCTCTTTAGCAATAATGCAGAGCGCCGGGAGATGACATCATCTCCCAGCGCTCTGCATTACAGACCACGCGGGAGCTCCAGCAGTTACAGCTGTGTGCCAAAGGAATCACATACCTCTCCTCTCCAGCGAGGTAGGAAAAGGTGGTCAATATGGAGATGATGGGGGCAATATTGAGATGATGGGGGCAATGTGAGGGGCAACATGGACATGATGGGGGCAATGTGAGTGGATAGGGACATGATGGGGGCAATGTGAGGGGCAATATGGACATGATGGGGGCAATGTGAGGGGATATGGACATGATGGGGCAATATTGAGATTATGGGGGCAATGTGAGGGGCAATATGGACATGATGGGGGCTATGGACATGATGGGGACAATGTGAGTGGATATGGACATAATGGGGGCAATGTGTGGGGCAATATGGGGATGATGGGGCAATGTGAGGGGATATGGAGATGATGGGGCAATATTGAGATGATGGTGCAATGTGAGTGGATAGGGACATGATGGGGGCAATGTGAGGGGCAATATGGACATGATGGGGGCAATGTGAGGGGATATGGACATGATGGGGCAATATTGAGATTATGGGGGCAATGTGAGGGGCAATATGGACATGATGGGGGCTATGGACATGATGGGGACAATGTGAGTGGATATGGACATAATGGGGGCAATGTGTGGGGCAATATGGGGATGATGGGGCAATGTGAGGGATATGGAGATGATGGGGCAATATTGAGATGATGGTGCAATGTGAGTGGATATCGACATGATGGGGGCAATGTGAGGGGCAATATGGACATGATGGGGGCAATGTGAGGGGCAATATGGACATGATGGGGAGCAAGTTGGAGCTGATGGGGTAATATGGAGATGATGGGGGCAATGTGAGGGAAATATACAGATGATGGGGGGCAATGTGCGGGGCAATATGGAGCTGATGGGGGGCAATATGGAGCTGATGAGCATTGTGGAGGTGTCCAGTGGAGTTGGCAAATCGGGGGGGGGGGGTGCACTTCAGAATTCTGTGCCTACAGGCTCCTGAGATGTAAATCCGGCCCTGACCACAGGCATCACTTTCTGTCACAGCTGTCAATGGGCAATTCTCCCTCTAGTGGTTAGAACTCTGTGGTGCGCTAGAAAATGAGTTAGGAGCGTGCAGATGACCATTGACGTGTAGTAACCTCTCCCACATAACTGCACCAGAGCTGAGGACAAGAACTCTGCTGCTTTCATCTCCGAACAGAAGAAAGAAAATGTGTTTTACCTACTCCCCACAGAGCCTCATTGCCCCTCACTGCCCCCAGCCAATCTGGTGTTTACATTAGCGTTGTTAGGTAAACCCTTTAGCGATTTATTTAGCATTGCTGGAAACAAAAAAAAAAACAGCAAACAAGAAAAATCAGACAACGATGCGGCAGTCACTGACTTTTATGCAAATTGGCACAGTTACAAAACAGAAAATCATAATGCAATTCATTTAAAGGCAAACAGAGTTACAGAAATTTCGAGATATTCTCCCTTTAAGAGAAAATTTGATTGGGTCTCTCTTAAGGTCAGGTCTGTCAATACATTAAAAATGAATATACCGGCTCCATACAGTGCTTCATCTATGTAATATCATTCACACGTATCTAAGTAATATCATTAATACAGCTATCTATTAACTCCTACATATATGTCCTTCCGATAAGCATCAAATAGATCCAGAATACCGAGGGTGGGGGGTTTATTCATGTTTCTAAGTTAAGGGGATCAGACCTTGTCTATAATGCATGAAGCTTATAGAAATTTCATTATGCAAGGCACTGTCAAATCTGAATAATAAAGTTTCATTGAAGAAAAAAAGTTTAATTAAAAGCTTATAATGGCTCAAATGTCATTTTTAAATAAATGGTTGTAACAGAATCAAATGGAGTCCAAGTGTCATATTTTAATGCTAATCTGGTCTATGTAAAAGTTTAAGTTTTAGACTCTCCATAATAAATGATAGAAGGAGTTCCACCTCGTTCTCACAAGAGAAAACTGGAATTAAATTAGCAAAAACACACATCTGAGCTGTAATACAGTTGTTTTACTCCCCAGGAAACGCGCTACATATTTTATCATAATAAAACGTTGCTGATTATTTAACCCCTTTGCGTGCCAGAGAGGTATCCAATGCAATTCAACAAAACCTCTCTGACACTTTAAGGGTTAAAGGAGAAGTCTGGACAGCATATGTTAGAGCTGCTAAGTAGAGGTTTCTTAACCTTTTAGCAGAGTGTTGTACACCTCTCTAGTATTCAGAGGTTAAAAGGGCAACACATAGTTACCACAAGTATGTACATTTCCCTTTAAAAGGCAACCATTGTGTAGCAGTCACCCCAGTGCAGGTGAGTTCTTGTAGGGGCAGATGAGAGTTCCCCCGGGCTGTATTCTGTGTCCTGGCTGACCATCCAGAGAGACAATTCATGGGTCTCACAGGTGCCAGGATGACCCAGTGATGAGCTGGACTCATGGGCATCCACGGGGGTGGGAGGGCACTTGCTCACCCCCCAAACATATGCACTTGCTCCCTCCCCGGATAAACACAGGGGCTGGCGATCTGGACTGGGGGGATATATTATGGCCTTATCACCCCCCCCATCTTGAAAAATATAGTCCATGGCTGGACTATGGAAGGTTAAAAGTCTCACAGTTCACATCCACAGATGGTGTGCACAGTCCCCATAGAGAACAAGCGTCAGGATTCCAAGATGTGACACTTGATACCTATGTCTTAACCCTTTGAGTAAGCGCCCCTCTGGCACTCAAAGGGTTAAATGAACACTAGCAACCACCCACTTAATCTGGGTAGAAAATCCTATGAACCAATTCTGGATTACTTTCTAGAACTATTCTTAAACTAGTACTAGATATCATGTCTATTGTGACACACAATTCTTTGTTCCAGGACCCCAAGCTCCTCCCATTCCCATCCAGCTGCAATGAAGAATCATGTTGGACATGGTATCCAGTAGTAAATATATATATATATTATAGATATAGTAATGTCTCACTTTGAATGAACATTTGATCATTCCTCACACTGTGTAAAAATGCTCTGTACCATAGACAATGCTGTGATCTGTGTAATTTTTGTGTAATTCTATTTGAAAGTTTCTCCCTTCCGCCCCTTTTACAGACATCACTTTCTTCCCTCAAAGCAGAAAGCTGGTCGCTTGACCAGATGGATCCCAAAGAGGGACTATATTGTCTGTGTAAGGAACTCCCTGCATCCCTTGACGGAGGAGAGCAGGTCTTTCCTTATACCGATACAAGAATGTTCCTCATCGCTATCCATCCGGACCAGCTTTCTGCATTGAAGAAAGGATAGTGACGACTGTAAAAGGGGCGGGAGGGGGAAACTTTAACCCTTTGAGTGCCAGAGGGGTATGGAATGCATTGCAAAGCAATTAATCCGTATCCCTCGGGCACTCAAAGGGTTAAAATAAAATGACACAAACACTTTACCGTTCACAACACTGAAGACAGTACGGTGTGTTATTACAAAGTAAAGGGAATAATTGAATATTCATTTAAAGGGATAGTAATACTTTGTTTTACCTTTACTTTATTTTGTAGGCATTAAAAAACATGAACGATGATATAAGTCTTATCTCTCAAACCTTTATGGTTTGAGAGATATTCACAAGCAAAGTTTCCCCTCACTGACCAAAATGGTCAAGTCTGCCATCTAGCTGTCAGATTTGGAATCCTGTCCGCGGACCGGCCGTGGCTCTACAGCAGAGCCGAGATCTTGAGATATAAGAAGAACTACTTCATTTGAATAGTCTACAAAGTGTGCCTGGTTTGCAAGCACACTTTGTAGAGCGTTCCAATGAACTAGTTATTTTTATATCTTGTGATCTCAGCCACTGGCTGGTCCGCGGACCGCATTCCAAATCTGACAGCTAGATGGCAGACTTGACCTTCTCGGTCAGTGAGGGGAAACTTTGCTTGTGAATATCTCTCAAACCATAAAGGTTTGAGAGATGAGACGTATATCGTTCTTCATGTTTTTTAATGCCTACAAAATAAAATAAAGATAAAACGAAGTATTACTATCCCTTAAAGGGAGACATTACTATCTCTTTAATTCTAGATAACCATTCCAAAAAGAAATGATTCAGTGTAACCATAAGTATTTTCCGTACTGATTGAAATAAGTTGGTTGTTTATTATTAGCAGTTAGTTGATTTTAATTTAAGACAAAGGCTTCAATTTCTGATCAAGTGTCAATGTATGGAATTTTGACACCTGCTGTGGAACTGTGCACACAAGTGGGAGTTACTATTAGGAAGAACTTGTGTTCATTTCAACTACTGATTTCACTTATCTAGTCCAGCAGCCATGCATGTCATGGGGGTGGGGGCACTTTTATGACAGCCCAGGAAGCTGGCAGGAGCAGTTTTCAGTTTGAAAAGTGTAGCCCTGCGCGTTTTACTAGCTTCAGTCTCATAGGAGCAGACTTAAAGTGTTAGTAATGTCTAAAAAAAACTTTTTTGCATTTAGACCTTAAAAAGCTGATCTTAATGCAAAAAAACATCTCTCTCAAACCTCTATGGTTTAAGAGATACAGGCGTTTAAAGTTTGATTTCACACGTTTTAGACCATTCCAATGAAGGGATTCCGTGTAAGTAACGAGATCGCGGCACTTCTCAAGCGCCGCTGTGTCGACCGACACTGATCTCCTGCTGACAGCTTTACAGCTGTCAGTAGGAGAAATCAAACTTTAAACGCCCGTATCTCTTAAACCATAGCGGTTTGATACTGTTTTTTGCATTTAGATCAGCTTTTTGACATTACTAACACTTTAAAGGAGTAGTAGACCTTTTTTTTATGAAAACCTAAATGTTATAGAGCTTTTCCTGCTGAGTAAAACAAGGCCACTCCCACCTCTGTCAGTTATTTTATTCAACATTCCAAATAAACTTATTTTCATCAGGCGGCTCTGCAGCAGAGTCGAGATCGCGTTAGTAAAAAAATAATTATTTCACTGAAATGGTCTTCTACATGTGCTTGGTTTGTACTTGGTTTGCAAGCACACGTAGAAGACCGTTTCAATGAAATAATTTTTACTAACGCGATCTCGTCTCTGCTGCAGAGCCGCCTGATGAAAAATAAGACTGGATATCCCTGCAGTCAGTACAACGCTGACTTCTGGGAAGGATCAGGGGGGAATTGTGCATTTGGTTATGTCTCAAACCATAAAGGTTTGAGAGATGACACTGGGGTCAATTCAATTCTTTGTACCATAGCTACAATGTGGGGATTAGTAATATTTAAGTATTACTATCCCTTTAAGGACCATATAAGTGTACAATGCAATGCACACCCCTCTGGTCTTTAATAGGTTAATATATGAAGATAGCGCACAGTAATGCCAGGAGACGCGGGAGTTCATAAAACTGCCCTAGGAGATGCCTTCTGGCAGTCAAGGGAAAAAGAAAAAAAAGGAAAATGTTGCAGTCGGCGGTACTGGCAGTGTTTCTTCCATGATAATTTAGGAATCCCTCTTCTGTTGGGCAGATATATCAGACATCACAGTGTGCCCTATGCACAGCAAGAGATGAGCCATTCCGGAGCGCACCAACTGCACCATAGGTAAGAAATAAAAATTCCCAAAAGTGCGTTCTGATTTAAATGATGGTTTTAACCCCTTGAATGCTAGAGAGGTCACCAACGCATTGATTCGCAATGCATTAGCATTCAAGAGGTTAAAGCCCCCATCTAAGCCAAAAGGGATTTTTATTTGTTCCCTGTGGTGTAAGTGGTTTGCTCCAGAATGGATCATCATTTGCTTTCTGGACTCTAGAGTTTCCCATTGGCAAACGCAGCTGTCTGGAACTCGGGAACAAAGCTTCGGAAGTAGGCCCTGCAAAGGAAAGGAAGAAATAAAATGTGGTTAGTAGGATGGAAACCTTGCTAAAAACTCCCATCTGACAGTCTGTCTGAGTTCATGTGGGAAACTGAATTGTGGCAAATGAAATTGTGGGAATTTACACTACACAGTGTCCTACGGCCAGGAACAAGGCATCACGGCTTTGATCAGATCTGGCCATTTATATCAGTAAATAAAGCACAAGCGAGAACTAGCGTTTATAGCAAACTCCAGTTATATATCACAGAACATGTTCAAAGAGTGGCACATTTATATGGGTATAACAAAAAAAAACAAAAACAGATTCAAAGGTGTGTGTGTGTATGTGTATATATATATATATATATATATATATATATATATATATATATGGGCACGCAGTGCAGTATGGGAACCCTATGTAGCGATTTTCACAGGAGTGGGTCAGAGGGTGAAGTCTCTTTGCCCACTCCTGTGAAAATCACCTCCCCCTGATTCGTTGCCTGCCGCCAATCACCTACCCGAGATGGGGTGCACAGCGAATCAGGAACCCTATTTATATACCAATCTATCTATCTATCTATCTCTCTCTCTAATATCTATTTATCTATCTCATATCTATCCATCTCTCTAATATCTATCCATCTCTCTAATATCTATCTACCAATCTATCCATCTCTCTAATATCTATCTACCAATCTACCTCTCTAATATATATCTCATCTCTCTCTCTCTAATATCTGTCTCATATCTATCTCTCTAATATCTATCTCATATCCCTCTCTCTCCATCTATCTCATATCTATCTATCTAGCTCATATCTATATTATCTATCTCAAATCTATCTCAGATCTATATTATCTATCAATATATATCTCATATCTATATTATCTGTCTCATATCTGTCTGTCTCTCTCATATCTATCTAGCTCATATCTATCTATCTAATATCTATATATCTAGCTCATATATATCTATCTCACATCTATCTCATATCTGTCTGTCTGTCTATCTATATCATATCTATATCTATCTATCTCATATCTATCTATCTATCTATCTATCTATCTATCTATCTATCTATCTATCTATCTATCTATCTCTCTCTCATATCTATATATCTATCTCATATCTGTCTGTCTATCTATATCATATCTATATCTATCTATCTATCTATCTATCTATCTATCTATCTATCTATCTATCTATCTATCTCATATCTATATATCTATCTCATATCTGTCTGTCTGTCTATCTATATCATATCTATCTATCTATCTATCTATCTATCTATCTATCTATCTATCTATCTCATATCTATCTGTCTATCTATCTACCTCATATCTATATATCTATCTCATATCTGTCTATCTATATCATATCTATATCTATCTATCTCATATCTATCTATCTATCTATCTATCTCATATCTATCTAATCTATCTATCTATCTATCTATCTATCTATCTCATATCTATCTATCTATCTATCTCATATCTATCTATCTATATATCTATCTCATATCTATCTCATATCTGTCTGTCTATCTATATCATATCTATATCTATCTCATATCTATCTGTCTATCTATCTACCTCATATCTATATATCTATCTCATATCTGTCTATCTGTCTATCTACCTCATATCTATATATCTATCTCATATCTGTCTATCTGTCTATCTATATCATATCTATATCTATCTATCTCATATCTATCTATCTATCTATCTATCTATCTATCTATCTCATATCTATCTATCTATCTATCTATCTATCTATCTATCTATCTCATATCTATCTATCTATCTATCTATCTCATATCTATCTATCTATCTATCTATCTATCTATCTATCTATCTATCTATCTATATATCTATCTCATATCTATCTCATATCTGTCTGTCTATCTATATCATATCTATATCTATCTCATATCTATCTATCTATCTATCTATCTATCTATCTATCAGGAAAGTGGTGCCATTCAGGGAAAAAAACAGCTGCATTCTATGATAAAAAAAATAAAATATATAATAGTAAAGATCCCATTGATTAAAATCTTTAAATTGACTTTTAACCCATTGAATGCCATAGTGAAAAAAAATAAATAATTCAGGGTGTTAACCATCCCATGTGAACCAGTGAAAATCTGAGGATTTTTTTGGTTTGCTCCAGAATTAGTCTAATTTCTTTGTGCATATGATCCCATTTGATGAAATACTATTAGCGTCACTGGATACATTTGGGGGTCACACATCTAAAGTAAAAGTGATGCAACTGCACCATATGGGGCAACTAAAAGTTCCCCAAACTCACGTTGAATGAAATGGGGATTTTGACTCCTAAAATGGTAGGGAGGTCACCTTTAAAGAGATAGTAATGTTTCATAATAAAAGCAGCTCTAATTAATCATCATAGTATTTGGACTTTGGAGAGTGTTATTTCAATTCTGTCAGAGTTGTAGTTCAAGAGTAATTGAATGATACAGTTTCCCCCTCCTGCCCCTTTTACTGATGTAACACTGCTCAGCCAGATCAGAAGGGAGGTGCCCAGGTAGACTGCAGAGAGGGACAATCTTCAATTAAGATAAGGGAAAAACCTAAAAAACTTGTCAAGGGGGGCAGGGCTTTCATTGTTCTCATAGGAAGAAGATTGTCCCCTTCTGTTATCTGTCTGGTCTATGGACTGCATTCCACATCTGAGAAGAGATGGCTTACACCAGGTAAAAGGGGTGGGAGGGGAACACTTTGCTTGTGAATATCTCTCAAACGATAAAGGTTTGAGCGATAAGACTTATATCGTTCTTCATGTTTTTTTAATGCCTACAAAATAAAATAAAGATAAAATGAAATATTACTATCCCTTTAAGAATATGAAACATGCCTGCTGCAGGGCAATCATTGCAGCCCAGTAAAATTCACTGCGGCGATGCAGCATGCATTTTTCATGCATGCCCTTTGAGTGCCAGGGAAGTATACAAAGCATTGCATTGCTGAAGGCCACATGCGGTCTACCCATGATCTAATCATAGGTGCTTAAACCTGCCTTGGGCCCGCTAACAGTGCAGGCTTTCAGGATCTCCTCAGAAGAACAGAGGCAATACAATTTTTGGATCATTCTTCTAAATGATCAGTCTGTGTTATATTTAACCCCTTACCGCCCGAGGACGTACATGAACGTCCCGAGCGGATGTCCCAGGTGGACAGAGGACGTACGTATATTTCCCGGAAGCCATTCAAACAAATGAAACAAAAATGTTCGGCGGGCGTTAAGTGCCGGACGCGTGCACGCAGCCGGTCAGTAAGGGGTTAATTGAGGATATCCTAAAGGCCTGAAGTGCTGGAGGAACGAGTTGAGCATCTTTGATCTACGTCAGGGGTTCTCTTACCCTGTGCCCTCAGGGCCTAGAAACAGGCTAGGATTTGAGGATTTCCCTGATTGAGGACAGGTGATCTATAAATGACTGCGCACCCGATTAACTTATCAGTGCACAAGCATGGAACACCCAAGGTCTTGGACTGTTGGAGGTCTCTAATGGCAAAGGTTGATTACTGCTGATCTAATTAATAGTTCTCATGTAGGTGTGGCCTTGCTCACCTACAGGGGTGAAACATTTGAAGAAAGCTCTCAAAATAACTACCCATGACGGTTTGAAGCAGAAGAAAAAGTAAAGATAAATACATGTTAACTCATTTAATTATTTTGGGGTGCGCTATATGATTGGAGATGATTATTTTTATTTTAGTTTTTCACTTAAGGATGGTTGAGCGATTCTTTTTTCCGTTGACTGAGGAGAGATCCCACCTGAAACTTACACTTCCACCCTTGGAGTGTCAGAGAGACATGCAAAACAGTGTTCTGCACAGCTCTTTGAGTGCCAGAGGGGTACGCAACGCACTGCAGAGCAATGCGTTGCGTACCCCTCTGGCACTCAAAAGGTTAAAGGCCATTTATCATTCTACAGATGCCCCAGCTGCAGATGTGATATCCTGGAAGCAGAGCTGCTGATGAAGCCCGTGGACCATGGAACCATGTTAGGTCTGAAAATCGACCCCTGATGCTCCTTCAGTACATCGATGCTAGACAGATTTCTGTCCTGTGAGATGAAGGTACCCATATACCCTCCGTATTGGGCTTGGTATCCCAAAACAGAAGGTATATGTGGACTGCACATGAAACCCAGAAGTTTTTAGCTGAGAGTCACGTACTGCTGGCTTGTGTTCCAGAAGACGGGGTCAGTTTTCTGATTTTCAGGACACACCGAGCAGTCCCAGTCTTTTCTAGTAGTTTAATCCCACTGCAGCAGACTCACCATAAAATGCTAATGGCCCTTTAATATGTCCAACCATAAAACAGTTTCGTTTTTGGAAAACAGTACAACAAAGACAATAATAAGTATCGAGCCCGCTCTATATATTCACCTAGTTACTGACATAAAGCAGGGGTGTGTAATATACTGCCCTCAAGCTGTTGTTGGACTACAAGAAGGAGCATCCTCAAACACAGGGGTAGGTAAAATTTAGTTCTCCAGTTGTTTGCCAACCTCAACTCCCATCCGAATGCTGGTTGGGTATGATGGGAATTGTAGTCCCCAACAGAAAGAGAGAAAATTTGTCTTTTCCAGCTCAAAAACGACGGGCAGCTGGGAATGATACGAGATGTAGTTCAGCAACAGCTGGAGAGCCACACAGGACCCACCTCTGTGTATATCATGTGCTCCATTCTCTAACTTCACCTTTGGCTCAGGTCACGTAATGTGCAGACAAAGGAGTAATTTTATGAAAATTATAGGTTCCTTAATAAATGTTATTCTGCAATGTGACCTACATACAAAACCAGTTAAAGTGGATATGTAATCATAGCTTATGGACTATTTATGGAACCAGCTCTGCACAGCACACCAAATTAAAGGGCAAATAATCCCCCAACCCAAGAAAAGGTTATTTACATGCCACAGTGAAAATCACACTGAAAACAGATACTTTTTCCTCCAGAAAGGGCATTATCCTTTATTTACCACTTAATGATGTCGTGAAGGATGCAGTACTGGAGGCAGCCATTTTGTCCTTGCAGTCACCTCAAATGAGGCAGAGATATGAATGTGGCTACTGTGCTTGGTGCATGCTTACAGAGGTTGGATATGAAGCCTCTGTACACTGACATACCTTCCAAGTGTCTCTATTTAGGAGGGACAGCCCCTCTTTTAGACCCAAATCCCTCTGTCCCTCTTTCCCACCCTGATGTCCCTCTTTTTTGGAGATCAGACTGTGTGGTGTATATATAAGTGTATCTCATTGCTCCACAGTAATAACACTCACATTAATGTTTGTTTAAACATCAGTATATGTGTTTATAAATTAGTCTGTGTAAATAAAATACTTTAGTCTTGTTATTAATCATTTATTAGGTTACACAAGGAGGTATCAATAGGTCATGAAATAGCCTAAAAATTCTTGCTAATGCCCCGCCCACCAGCCAGGCCCCCAGCAACACAAGTGTCCCTCTTTGGCAGTTTGAAATGTTGGGAGGTATGCACTGATATGATCAGACAGGAAAACTGGATCATTTAGAACATTTTGTAGCTGCCGTACGGCTGTCACCTTTTTATTCTTGCCAAAAGCGAATAGAGGCACGATGCTTTGTGTTAAAGGCGGTGTTATACGGCACATTTTTTGATAGTTCATTTCAGAACTTTATATTTCTTTCCAGTGTGAAACATATCATGGCCTGGAGGCCTGTTTTAAGGAAGTAACACATTCGGGACCACCCTACCATAAAAAAAGTTAATCCTTTAAGGACCAGGAAAATCTGAGGTGGATTGCACTTAAAGACTGGAGCGATTCTGACCTTTTGGCTATGTCTTTGTTCAATAATGTTTTCCCTAGAAATCTCTTATTCCAGCCACATAAATTATGTTTTTTTCACATACAAGCAGAGCTTTCTTCTGATACCACACTTATATGGATAACCCACCATTTATTTAATTAAAAATAAAATAAACAATGGAAAATATGTATATATAAAAAAAAACAAACCTGTTTATCATGACAGCAGCTCGAACTGAGGAACGCTGCTATTATTTAACCCCTTAACAACCCATGACGTACCAGGACCATCATGGGTCCTTGTCCTTATGGGAAGTTTACCCATGACAGTCCTGGTATGTTATGGGTTGTTAAGGGGTTAAAGTCCCCATTTAAGTCAGCAGGCAGCTGTACAACCAACCAAAGAGAATTAGGGCTCTGGTGACAGATGTGTGCTCTAACCAATGGGAGCCCAAGAGAGTGAAACTGAATCTGTTCAGGTTTCAGAATCTCTGAAATCCTGACAAATGTTGACAAAACCAGACAGGGGAACCCAAAATTGGACTGCCCTGGTCAAAACCGGACTATCCTGGTCAAAACTGGACAGGTGGCATCTCTAAGCTACTAGGACAAAATAGCTGCCTTAAGCACTGCAGATTTTCCATTACAATATAAAAGACCAGATGTATGTTTGTCCGATGCAGTCATGTACAGTAGGCACTGCCCAAACGCACAGAATGCTGGGAGGTGTAGTTCTGCGCTAGTACACCTGCAGTACGCACTTTGGCCCGTGTACATGGGCTTTTACATTAGTATTTTATATAAATAAATACAAAAGGCCACATACTAAAAAAGTGTATTTATTCCAGGACAAACCAAACGCACCGCAATGGAGAAAGAAAAAATCCCATTGATTTAAATGGTGCCTTTGAACTACTTGGGTGTTACCACTGCTACCGTTACAGGGGTTCAATTCCTCTTTTAAATCAATATGGATGTTTCCATGTTCTCTGTAATGAAGTCTTTTTCTTTATGTATATGACCTATGGGGAAACTGGCTTTATTAGTGATAATTCATCTGTTACCTTGCTATATACCCATTAAAGGGACATTATCACCAAAAATGTTGTAAAATGTTTTAGTTTGATGGGAAAAGTTCTAAAATGTTGTTAAGTAAGGTAAAATGGACACTTTTAATTACTTTTATCAGGCCTGATAACACAATGCCTCTCTGGCACTCAAAGGGTTTAAAACAGATAAATCCACAAACAGGGATAATTGTTTTGAGATTAGCACCCAACCAGTTCAGTGCAACGAAACTCTTATTATTTGTTTATCTAAATCATAGAACACATTGCCCCTATCACTTGTATAGACCAAAAGGAGTCAGTGTTCACATACCTCTGCCTCCAGATGAATAGTAAAGCACATTTAAAGTGTCAGTAATGCCCCATAAAACAGTATTATAGTTTGGTAGAGATAAAAAAATGAAACTATATGCTATAAATCTCATCTCTCAAACCGCTATGGTGTGAGAGATATTTGCTTTCAAAGTCCCCCCCACTACCCTTCTCCTGACGTCAGTGCTATGCTGACAGCCGGAGATCCCGGGCAGTGCAAGCACACTTTGTAGACCTTTCCAATTAAAGGGATAGTAATACTTAAAATGTAAAAAAATATATGTTGTAGGGTTTATCCCCCTGAGTAAAACAAGAGTACTCCCACTGCTGAAATGTGTTTCATTCAAAAGTTATTAATTTTCAAAGTTGAATTTTTTAGATGCAATATCACAGTGGCCTGAAATTGTACAGTGGCGCTGTTGCTACACCATCCTATGGAGATTTATGGTCCCGGGACCAGAGCTGTCCATAGGATGGTGTAGCAACAGCGCCACTGTACAATTCCAGGCCACTGTGATATTGCACCTAAAAAATTCAACTTTGAAAATTAATAACTTTTGAATAGAACACCTTTCAGCAGTGGGAGTACTATTGTTTTACTCAGGGGGATAAACCCTACAACATATTTTTTTTTAAATTTTAAGTATTACTATCCCTTTAAGTAATTATTTTCCTATAACGTGATTTCGGCTCTGCTGTAGAGCCTCCTCGAGTCGTACGTCTCAAATCTCCTGCTGTCAGCTTTACAGCTGATATCAGAAGAAGGGGAGGGAGCGGGGAACTTTGAAAGCAAATATCTCTCAAATCATAGCGATTTGAGAGAGAGGATTTGTAGCACATTGTTTCATTTTTTAACCTCTACAAAACAGAAACATTTTTTATGGGACATTACTGTCCCTTTAATATGAATTTTGGGGGTTTATGCAGGTACAAAATACATTTTACAAAGGCTGGCTAGGAGTATGATATTTAAACTGAGATGAACCTTGTACATTTTTGGTGACAATGTCTCATTAAAAGGATAGTAATGTTTACATTTAACTTAATTTAATATTGTAGGCATTAAAAAAATAAGTACATCTGTGTAGGCCTTATCTCTCAAACCATAACTCGCTAAAGATCCCCCCCCTCCAGGCTGCTTCAGCGTCTATGGGACAGCAGCAGTTTCCGGTTATTTGAATGGCCGGCGGCTCTTCAGCAGAGCCAAAATCGTGCTATTTAGAAATAAAAATATTTTATTGGAAGGGTCTACAAAGTGTGCCTGATTTGCAAGCACACTTTGTAGAAGGTTCCAATTACGTATGTATTTCTAAATAGTGAGATTTCGGCTCTGCTGAAGAGCCGCAGGCTGATCCCGAGACCGGAATCTCCTGCTGTTCGCTAGATGGCAGACTTCTGTGAAGCCGTCTGGGGGAAGAACTTTATCAAGTTATACCTCTCAAACCATAAAGGTATGAGAGATAAGACTTACACAGATGTACTTATTTGTTTAATGCCTGCAATATTAAATAAAGTTACATTTAAACATTACTATCTCTTTAATTCTCTCTCTGTTTTTCCGTGGCTGTTGATATAAAAGAATTATCTTTTTTCTAATAGGAAGGGACTGGGGCAGGTCAGGCTTTATAGTTAACACTAACGATTACTATACATTGTGATTTGTGCAGTTACATCAGTGGCAGAAAGCACTTGTCCTCATGTGCTACAAATAGTGAATGTTTTATGCATATCACATACAGCAAAACAGATGGACCAATCATAAACCTATCTTGGACAGGGACTGATTATTTAGATTTTCCTTTACTCTGTATACTGTGGCAAAGGTTTATATTGATGGGCTTTTTCTAACGTAAATAAACAGAATTTGACGGTAGATAAGAACCATTCGGCCCGTCTAGTCTGCCCACATTCCTTCTGTAAAACCTCAAACCTTATTTGGTCCTTGGTCTTGTCTTATGTTCAGGACAGCCTTATGCCTATCCCATTACATTCCTTCACTGTATTAACCTCTACCTCTTCTGCTGGTTAGCTATTCCACTTATCTAATACCTTCTAAATAACTATGTATCTAATTGGGCTGCCTATACTCAGTCAGGGAGATCCTGAAAGCAAACACTGATTGTAGCTCTAGAGGACCAGGGTTGGCTATCCTGACTTACATTAGCCATAAGAAGGAAGCTATTCTCTGGGTGGTGGAATAGCCAGGAAATCCGATGGTTCTGACCTACAATTAAGGAGAGCTAGGCAGTGTTCTTGGGTGAGGCCGGCATGCAAAGTCTAAAGGTTAATTCTTGGGAGGTGAGCATAGTCGGTCAGCCCATAAAACCAGTTGAAATAAACAATCCAGCCATGATCAGGGCAAGTATGTTGTTCTGTAACGTGGCCAAGAACAGGTTGTTTTGGGTGTAAAGACATTTACAAAAACAAGTTTTCCAGGTCTTGGGACAAGTTGGAGCAGGAACAGGAAAAAAAAAGAAAAATACAAAACAACAACAAAAGACAATATCAAACTGTTCATCTCCGCCTCTTCAGAAGTCTTCTACCTCTACTGGAATCCTGAATTAACCTCGCACTTATAGGACCTCCTGGATATAGGACTATGCTGCACATGGACAAGATGAAGCATGTGTGGGGCACGCCAGCTGCACCATGAGAAGAAATAAAAATTCCCCAATTTTACTTTGATTTAAAGGGGTTTTTATCACCATGGGGAATATGCACTAAGACGTGATAAAGTGGAGATGACTTCTCCAGTGATATCACTTCTCCAGTTCCTGTGTTATTCTATGGAACCAATGCACTAAGATCTTTCCAACTCTGGAGATCTTAATGTATAATAGGATACATAGATTAACATAGGAACAGGAGAAGTGATATCACTGGAGAAGTCATCTCCTCTTTATCACCTTTTTATCACACCTTAGTGTATAACCTCTCTTGAGTACTAGAGAGATCTCTAACGCACTGCAAAGCCCCGAGGGTTGGGATAACCGCATGCAGTGTTTCTCAACTCCTGTCCTCAGGACCCGCTAACAGGCCAGGATCTGATGATTCCCTTGTTAGAGCACAGGTGAGTTAATCAATGTGAATGAGCCTCTGATCACCACACCTGTGCTCTAGCAGAGAAATCCCTAAGTCCTGGCCTGTTAGTGGGTCCTGAGGACTGGAGTTGAGAAACACTGACCTAATGCATTATTAGTGCACTGTTCAGGTCAACTGCACCATTACTAGTAGGGAGATTGGCACCATTACATGCACCAAGCTGGCAACAAGGGTCCCTAAAGCAACATGTATACCTCCTGATAATAAACCCCCATTTAACTTAAAGGGATAGTAATACTTCGTTTTTTCTTTATTTTATTTTGTAGGCATTAAAAAACATGAAGGACGATATAAGTCTAATCTCTCAAACCTTTATGGTTTGAGAGATATTCACAAGCAAAGTTTCCCCTCCCGCCCCTTTTACCTAGTGTAAGCCATCTCTTCTCAGATGTGGAATCCAGTCCATAGACCAGACAGATAACAGCAGAGGACAATCTTCTTCCTATGAGAACAATGAAAGCCCTGCCCCCCTTGACAAGTTTTTCAGGTTTTTCTCTTATCTTAATTGAAGATTGTCCCTCTCTGCAGTCTACCTGGGCACCTCCCTTCTGATCTGGCTGAGCAGTGTTACATCAGTAAAAGGGGTGGGAGGGGGATACTTTGTCATTGAATTACTCTTGAACTACAACTCTGACAGAATTGAAATAACACTCTCCAAAGTCCAAATACTATGATGATTAATTAGAGCTGCTTTTATTATGAAACATTACTATCCCTTTAAAGGAGAACTAACACCTAACAATAACCCAATACTTATCCTAAAATGGCCACACAAACGTATGGCCCCTTTTACATTTGCCCATTTGGCTTTGTTCGTACAACCTAATCAATTCACGGAGGCGGACATGACAGATGTCGTCAGTTTCATTATTTTTCCTCAGACTGAAGCAGGCAGAATGCATGAACCTAAATAGGATTTCCATGTGCAGGGAGTTGAACTTCCTGAGGTCCTGCTAGCAACTGTAATGTCCACCCCCATGGACACGACACCCAGCATTTTTAATTATATTTTATCTCTTGTACAAAGGCACAAAAATTCAGTGAGCTCATTAGGAATTTCTGGCAATATTAGGTAATTGTGTGTGTGTGTGGGGAAGGTTATTATTAGGAGGGTCTAGTTTTCCTTTAATTTGGCAAGAAAATACTAATGGCCGCTATGAATCAATTAGGCATCCAACATGAATATATTTAGCACTGGATATCATGAGTACAGGATCATACTGTAAATGAGAGACAACTTGGGGAATCCTCATTAGAGAAAGATTTAGGAGTACTGATAGACAATAGACATCACAGCAGTGTGCAGAGTCACTCAGCTGCTACAAGAGCAAATAGTATACTATTCTGCATAAAAAGAGGTGTAGATGCACTGAATGCTAATATTATCCTACCTCTGTATAAATCCTTGGTGAGGCCTCATCTAGAATATGGAGTACAAGTTTGGGCACTAGCTCTTAAAAAAGACATTACTGAACTGGAAAAAGTGCAGAGACGTGCAACAAAACTGATAAAGGGATTGGAGAATCTGAGTTATAAAGAGAGACTAGCCAAACTGGGTTTGTTTACATTAGAGAAGAGACGTCTAAGGGGTGATATGATTACCATTTACACATACATTCAAGGTCAATACAAAGAACTAGCCAATTAATTATTTACTTAAAGAGCTGAGCTAAGAACAAGAGGTCATCCAATAAGACTAGAGGAAAGGCATTTTCGACTTAAAAAAAGGCAGGGATTTTTTACAGTAAGGGAGGTAAAGCTATGGAATTCGTTGACTTGGGATGTTGTACTTGCAGATAATGCAATGGATGCCCATCTAGCACAGAACAATATTAAAAATTCTGATAGATGGCTTCAGTGCAGATAGGTTGTTGATCCAGGGAAATATCTGACTGCCATTTGGAGTCAGGAAGGAATTTTTTATGCACTTAGGGCTAAATTGGAAATGGCTTCAGAGGGCTTTTTGTTTTTTTGCCTTCCTCTGGATCAGCTGGGTGTTTTTGGCATGGGCTGTACTTGATGGACGCATGTCTTTTTTCAGCCTCATCAACTATGTTACTATGTTATATATGTATACATTTTTCATAGATAACACATAATTTTTGGATAAGTAATGCAGGGTCACCTTTGCCTGGCAGCTTTTCTACATTGTTTCACTGTCTTTTGTGCACTGTATCATTTTTTTGTTTTTTTTAATTTTTGCACTCTCCGCTTTCACAGACCCACACAGAGACCTCTCCAGGGACATTCAAGGAGCTCCCTATCAGGAGCATAAAAGTGTGGGAATAAAAAACACAAGATGAAAAAAATGAAAAACAGGCAATTTAACATTATAGTTGGAACTGTCCCTTTAAAGGGATAGTAATACTTCGTTTTAACTTTATTTTATTTTGTAGGCATTAAAAAAACATGAAGAATGATATAAGTTTTATCTCTCAAACCTTTATGGTTTATGAGATATTCACAAGCAAAGTTTCCGCTCCCGTCCCTTTTACCTACTGTAAACAATCTGTTCTCAGATGTGGAATGCAGTCCATAGACTGGACAGATAATAGAAGGGGACAATCTTCTTCCTATGAGAATAATGAAAGCCCTGCCCCCCTTGACAAGTTTTTCAGGTTTTTCCCTTATCTTAATTGAAGATTGTCCCTCTCTGCAGTCTACCTGGGCACCTCCCTTCTGATCTGGCTGAACAGGAGGGGGAAACTTTGCTTGTGAATATCTCAAACCATAAAGGTTTGAGAGATAAGACTTATATCGTTCTTCATGTTTTTTCAATGCCTACAAAATAAAATAAAGTTAAAACGAAGTATTACTATCCCTTTAAGTAAATACTTTTGGGGGAATCTATCCACATAGAATGAATTTACAGTGGCCGTGATGATTTTATGCATTGATTAAGGTAAGTGGAGGATTAGTATTAGGAGACATTAGACTTCCCTTAATGAGTAAAACACAGTCTATAAACTTGCTGAACAGAGACGTCCCTCCCATTCCTTTATCTTGTTTTTCAGTTCTTTGTTAGGAACAGGGTGTAAGAGATTTAAACACAAATTTCCCAGAGAACATTAATAATGCATTTTTGTAATTCCTTTGCCAAAACATAAAATTAGAAAAACCTCCAGCTATTAGCATAGTTAAAATAGTTTCGGGTAATTAAGTCAGACTGAACGATTCATTACAAAGAATGACTTTTCGGCTGTCTTTTTGGGGGCTGGACATGTAACTCCGATTTGTGCATCTTATCTGCTTTATAACGAATGTTAAACAAACAAATAAATAAACGGTAGTCTAAATTTTAAATCAGGAATGTTCATAACACTCAATATCTCTTTAAAGCAATGCGTATCCCTCTGGCACTCAAAGGGTTTAAAAAATTGACTTCATTAGCACTGCTTTCTTGGAAAATGAATGAAAGAAGCATTCATTTAACTCTTTAAGGACCACACCCACTGTTCTTAAAGGTTTTAAAAAGGTAAAGGCAATTTTTGGCACTTCAGCTGTTGAAGGCTATACCGGATGATTGGAGATCATAACAGCTGGAGTGTCACAGTTTTCTGACTAGGTATCGTGTTAGCTAAAACAAAAACCCCAGACAAATTGCTTAGAAGATACTGATGCTTTTACTTCCACATGGCAAGCTGTCTGGGTGTGGTACCATATTATGTTAGCTAAGCTTTTCAGTGCGGTTTAATACGCTAATTAAAGTTATAGTAATGTTTCACAATAAAAGCAGCTTTGATTAATCTTCATAGTATTTGGGCCATGGAGAGTGTTATTTCACTACTGTCAGGGTTGTAGTTCAAGAGTAATTGAATGATAAAGTATCCCCCTCCCGCCCCTTTTACCTAGTGTAACACTGCTCACCTCAGATGTGGAATCTGGTCCCTTGACCAGACAGGTCACAGCAAGGGACAATCTTCTTACTGTGAGACGACAGGTTTTCCAGCTTTTTCCTTATGATCACTGAAGATTGTCACTCTCTGCGATCCATCTGGACAGTCTTGCTGCTCTGAGGTGAGCAGTGTTACATCAGTAAAAGGGGGCGGGAGGGGGATACTTTATCATTCAATTATTTTTGAACTACAACTCTGACAGTAGTGAAATAACACTCTCCATGGCCAAATACTATGAAGATTAATCGGAGCTGCTTTTTTTGTGAAACATTACTATCCCTTTAATCTCTGTGTTGTACGGAGGGACTTTTTCCAGATATAAAAGTATTAATATATCTTAACCTGTGAATCTGCTGGTATTTTGGCTACCAAAACACACAAGCAGTTTTGAATGTTGTTTGTTTTTTTTTTGGTTGTTTTTTTTTTTTTTTTTAAATATGCAAGAAATTTAAGGTGACAGGTCTACTTTAACATCAAACATTTCTTTACGGAACTCAAACTGACGTTAATAATTCATATTTTAAAGAGATAGTGATGAGTCGAAATACCTTCATTTAAATCAATGCAGTCACAACCTTTAAGATACAGGTTTTCCATGATGTGAGCTCCTTCTGTGGTAAAGGAGTTGACACAGCTGATGGACATAGAGAGCTAGGGTGACCATGGGGACCTTACCCGACACAGATATGGAGGGAAAAAAAATTATCTTTCTCAGTCCTTTCACCAAATCCTAAGCAATAACTTCAGTGGTTAACACCCAAGTTAAAGCGGAAAATTAAATTGCCCCCCAAATCCTTATTAACATAGTGATACCCATATACTTTAATTATGCTGAATAAGTCTGGCATTATTGAGAAATACAACTCGTTCAGCAGGCATCAGTGGGCAACAGCGCAGACATCTTGCAGAAAAGGCTTCTGTGAGTCTGCACTGTCCATCCCATTCTCCTCCACGATTGGTGGGTGGAGTTCCTAGGTACCTTAAGGTACCAGAAGGGGCTGATGGCATCTCTTGCAAGAGCAAGCTGTATTCCTCAATAATGCTGGACTTCTTCAGCTTAATTAAAGTATGTATACAGGTATCGCTATGTTAATAAAGACTTGGGAGACAATTTAATTTTGATGATACTTCTGCTTTAATATTCATGGTGAATGAACTAACAGACATTTTTCCATTTACCATAAGACCCAAAGCCTAATTTCCAAAATTCCTCCTACTAACAGAATCATTTAGAACAATGAGACCCCAGTTTTTAAACCACAGATATAACACAGATATACACCTCCTAAATAATAATCCACAACTTACCTAACATATGGCCAGAAAATCCTAATGGACCCTAGGAATTTATCATTTTGCCTTTGTTCAAGAGATAATATCTTCAATAAGACCTGGCCATGGAGGTGGTCATGACAGTTGGTAGCAGGACCACAGGACACAAACTCCACCCAATGCACCTGGTAATCTTAATTTTTTAATCCCTTAAGGACGGGCTGCACTGAAGGGGCCAGAACCAAGGATCTTTTTTTTTTTTTTTTTTGCTTTGAAATCCGGTTCAGGGCTCCCCGAATGGCATGCAGCCGCACTGGGAGCCCTGAAATCCATGACGGTCCTGGCAAGTCGTGGGTCTCATGGGTCGCTGATTCATGAAGTGCCAGGATCGTCATGGGTCCTTAAGGGAGTTAAAGTGTTAGTAATGTCTAAAAAAACGTTTCTTGCATTTAGAAGAGCTTAAAAAGCTTATCTAAATGCAAAAAAACGTATCTCTCAAACCGCTATGGTTTAAGAGATACGGGCGTTTGAAGTTTGATTTCTCCTACTGACAGCTGTAAAGTTGTCAGCAGGAGATCCGTGTCGGTCGACACAGAGGCGCTTGAGAAGTGCCGAGATCTCGTTATTTACACGAAATCCCTTCATTGGAATGGTCTAAAACGTGTGCCTGAACACTAGTCACATGTTTTAGACCATTCCAATGAAGGGATTCCGTGTAAGTAACGAGATCCCGGCACTTCTCAAGCGCCTCTGTGTCGACCGACACGGATCTCCTGCTGACAACTTTACAGCTGTCAGTAGGAGAAATCAAACTTTAAACGCCTGTATCTCTTAAACCATAGTAGTTTGAGAGATACGTTTTTTTGCATTTAGATCAGCTTTTTAAGCTCTTCTAAATGCAAAAAAGGTTTTTTTTAGACATTACTAACACTTTAAGGACCGGAGGGGTGTGCGATGCATTGAACACCAGTCTGTCTCTTAAAGTGTTACACAGGCCAATGCACTCTGCTTCAGTCTCCTCGATGGACCTGATATCAAGGACTAATTGAAGTGAGTGCAAGAGGGGTATCCAGCGCATTGCATGGATACTAATCTGGCACTCAAAGGGTTAAACAAATCCATAGCTAGCAGCCATTATGATTTTCTGGAAGCAGTAAGGTGAGTGTGTGTGTGTGTGTGTGTGTGTGTGTGTGTGTGGGATTATTAAGAGAGATTACGTCTCCTTTAACCCAATAAAACAACCAAATTAATTCTACTGTCTGAGGCACAAACATTATGACAATGTGATTAGTCATTAGCTGGAGTCAGTCTCGTTAAAGGATAACACTCTTGCTCCTCCTATGGTACAGATTACAGTGATGCAGGAGTCTCTTAATGTTCATACAGTAAATGGACAGCAGAGTCCTACCCGCAGGTCACTGTATGGATTTCTGTACAATGGCGAATTAGACAAGAACATTAGATCTCTAGTTAAAGGGATAGTAACACTTAATATGTAAATATATAAATCCTATATAATAATTTGCTAGGATGTTTGTCAGAAGCTGTCATGAGCAGTAGAGACTGGCCGCGCTGCTGTCATGCACAGTACAGGGTGCCTAAAAGTGCTACGGCTGATATGGAGCGGCATAAGGCAAGATTCCATTAGGACTGAAGGCATAAAGCAAGATTCCATTAGGATTGAAGGCACAAGACAAGATTCCATTAGGACTGAAGGGATAAGACAAGATTCCATTAGGACTGAAGGCACAAAGCAAGATTCCATTAGGACTGAAGGCACAAGACAAGATTCCATTAGGACAGAAGGCACAAGGCAAGATTCCATTAGGACTGAAGGGACAAGACAAGATTCCATTAGGACAGAAGGCACAAGGCAAGATTCCATTAGGACTGAAGGGACAAGACAAGATTCCATTAGGACTGAAGGCATAAGGCAAGATTCCATTAGGACTGAAGGGACAAGGCAAGATTCCATTAGGACTGAAGGCATAAGGCAAGATTCCATTAGGACTGAAGGGATAAGACAAGATTCCATTAGGACTGAAGGCACAAGACAAGATTCCATTAGGACTGAAGGGATAAGACAAGATTCCATTAGGACTGAAGGCATAAGGCAAGATTCCATTAGGACTGAAGGCACAAGACAAGATTCCATTAGGATTGAAGGCACAAGGCAAGATTCCATTAGGATTGAAGGGACAAGACAAGACTCCATTAGGACTGAAGACACAAGGCAAGATTCCATTAGGACTAAAGGCACAAGACAAGATTCCATTAGGACTGAAGGCACAAGACAAGATTCCATTAGGATTGAAGGGACAAGACAAGATTCCATTAGGACTGAAGGCACAAGACAAGATTCCATTAGGATTGAAGGGACAAGACAAGATTCCATTAGGACTGAAGGCACAAGACAAGATTCCATTAGGACTGAAGGGACAAGACAAGATTCCATTAGGACTGAAGGCACAAGACAAGATTTCATTAGGATTGAAGGGACAAGGCAAGATTCCATTAGGACTGAAGGGATAAGACAAGATTCCATTAGGACTGAAGGGACAAGGCAATATTCCATTAGGACTAAAGGGACGAGGCAATATTCCATTAGGACTAAAGGGACAAGACAAGATTCCATTAGGACTGAAGGCACAAGGCAATATTCCATTAGGACTGAAGGCACAAGACAAGATTCCATTAGGACTGAAGGCACAAGGCAAGATTCCATTAGGAATGAAGGCACAAGACAAGATTCCATTAGGACTGAAGGCACAAGACAAGATTCCATTAGGAATGAAGGCACAAGGCAAGATTCCATTAGGACTGAAGGCACAAGACAAGATTCCATTAGGACTGAAGGCACAAGACAAGATTCCATTAGGACTGAAGGCACAAGACAAGATTCCATTAGGACTGAAGGGACAAGACAAGATTCCATTAGGACTGAAGGCATAAGGCAAGATTCCATTAGGACTGAAGGCACAAGACAAGATTCCATTAGGATTGAAGGCGCAATACAAGATTCCATTAGGACTGAAGGGATAAGACAAGATTCCATTAGGACTGAAGGCATAAGGCAAGATTCCATTAGGACTGAAGGCACAAGACAAGATTCCATTAGGACTGAAGGCATAAGGCAAGATTCCATTAGGACTGAAGGCACAAGGCAAGATTCCATTAGGATTGAAGGCGCAATACAAGATTCCATTAGGACTGAAGGGATAAGACAAGATTCCATTAGGACTGAAGGCATAAGGCAAGATTCCATTAGGACTGAAGGCACAAGACAAGATTCCATTAGGACTGAAGGGACAAGGCAAGATTCCATTAGGACTGAAGGGACAAGGCAATATTCCATTAGGACTAAAGGGACGAGGCAATATTCCATTAGGACTAAAGGGACAAGACAAGATTCCATTAGGACTGAAGGCACAAGGCAATATTCCATTAGGACTGAAGGCACAAGACAAGATTCCATTAGGATTGAAGGCACAAGACAAGATTCCATTAGGAATGAAGGCACAAGGCAAGATTCCATTAGGACTGAAGGCACAAGACAAGATTCCATTAGGAATGAAGGCACAAGGCAAGATTCCATTAGGACTGAAGGCACAAGACAAGATTCCATTAGGACTGAAGGGACAAGACAAGATTCCATTAGGACTGAAGGCACAAGGCAAGATTCCATTAGGACTGAAGGCACAAGACAAGATTCCATTAGGACTGAAGGCACAAGACAAGATTCCATTAGGACTGAAGGCACAAGACAAGATTCCATTAGGATTGAAGGGACAAGACAAGTTTCCATTACAACTGAAGGCACAAGGCAAGATTTAATGGGGGGGGGGGTTATTAGGATGCATCACTTCTCCTTCAGTAAAAAGTCTAGGCTGAGCTGTGAGTGTCCAATGTGGAAGCCTGTCACAGCCACAAACTTTGCTGGTTACTTGAGCAGCACGAATTGTGTAGTGTAGTGTTGGGCTTGAAATCCCTTCACTAGAATGTATGGGAATTGTATGTACAGTTTTTGGAGAGTTAAGCGTATTGAGGATATCAAACTATACATATATATGTTAACTAGCAAAAGAAGAACGGCTTTGCCCGTGCAAAAAAAAGAAATGTAAGGGACAGTAAGAAAACCCAGCTTTGTTCCACTGGTGCACAGAGCACCACACTACAGTGATCTAGAACTCAGCATTGTTCCAATGGTACACACAGCACCACACTACACTGCATGAGAACCCAACACTGTTCCAGTGGTACACACAGTACCGTACTACAGTGCCTGAGAACCCAGCTATGTTCCAGTGGTACACACACTACCATACTACAGTGCATGAGAACCCAGCTTTGTTCCACTGGTACACACAGTACCCTACTACAGTGCATGAGAACCCAGCTTTGTTCTACTGGTACACAGAGTACACTACTACAATGCATGAGAACCCAGCTTTGTTCAACTGGTACACACAGTACTCTACTACAGTGCATGAGAACCCAGCTTTGTTCTGCTGGTACACACAGTACCGTACTACAGTGCCTGAGAACCCAGCTTTGTTCTACTGGTACACAGAGTACACCACTACAATGCATGAGAACCCAGCTTTGTTCCACTGGTACACACAGTACCATACTACAGTGCATGAGAACCCAGCTTTGTTCCACTGGTACACACAGTACCCTACTACAGTGCATGAGAACCCAGCTTTGTTCTACTGGAACACAGAGTACACTACTACAATGCATGAGAACCCAGCTTTGTTCCACTTGTACACACAGTACCATACTACAGTGAATGAGAACCCAGCTTTGTTCCACTTGTACACACAGTACCATACTACAGTGCATGAGAACCCAGCTTTGTTCCAGTGGTACACACAGTACCCTACTACAGTGCATGAGAACCCAGCTTTGTTCCACTGGTACACACAGTACCCAACTACAGTGAATGAGAACCCAGCTTTGTTCCACTGGTACACACAGTACCCTACTACAGTGAATGAGAACCCAGCTTTGTTCCACTGGTACACACAGTACCCTACTACAGTGAATGAGAACCCAGCTTTGTTCCACTGGTACACACCGTACCCAACTACAGTGCATGAGAACCCAGCTTTGTTCCACTGGTACACACAGTACCCTGCTACAGTGCATGAGAACCCAGCTTTGTTCCACTGGTACACACCGTACCCAACTACAGTGCATGAGAACCCAGCTTTGTTCCACTGGTACACACAGTACCCTACTACAGTGAATGAGAACCCAGCTTTGTTCCAGTGGTACACACAGTACCCTACTACAGTGCATGAGAACCCAGCTTTGTTCCACTGGTACACACAGTACCCTACTACAGTGCATGAGAACCCAGCTTTGTTCCACTGGTACACACAGTACCCTACTACAGTGCATGAGAACCCAGCTTTGTTCCACTGGTACACACAGTACCATACTACAGTGAATGAGAACCCAGCTTTGTTCCACTGGTACACACCGTACCCAACTACAGTGCATGAGAACCCAGCTTTGTTCCACTGGTACACACAGTACCATACTACAGTGCATGAGAACCCAGCTTTGTTCCACTCGTACACACAGTACCATACTACAGTGCATGAGAACCCAGCTTTGTTCCACTGGTACACACAGTACACTACTACAGTGAATGAGAACCCAGCTTTGTTCCACTGGTACACACAGTACCCTACTACAGTGCATGAGAACCCAGCTTTGTTCCACTCGTACGCACAGTACCATACTACAGTGCATGAGAACCCAGCTTTGTTCCAGTGGTACACACAGTACCCTACTACAGTGCATGAGAACCCAGCTTTGTTCCAGTGGTACACACAGTACCCTACTACAGTGCATGAGAACCCAGCTTTGTTCCACTGGTACACACAGTACCCTACTACAGTGCATGAGAACCCAGCTTTGTTCCACTGGTACACACAGTACCCTACTACAGTGAATGAGAACCCAGCTTTGTTCCACTGGTACACACAGTACCCTACTACAGTGAATGAGAACCCAGCTTTGTTCCACTGGTACACACAGTACCCTATTACAGTGCATGAGAACCCAGCTTTGTTCCACTGGTACACACAGCACCCAACTACAGTGAATGAGAACCCAGCTTTGTTCCACTGATACACACAGTACCCTACTACAGTGCATGAGAACCCAGCTTTGTTCTACTGGTACACACAGCACCCTACTACAGTGAATGAGAACCCAGCTTTGTTCCAATGGTACACACAGTACCCTACTACAGTGCATGAGAACCCAGCTTTGTTCCACTGGTACACACAGCACCCTACTACAGTGCATGAGAACCCAGCTTTGTTCCAGTGGTACACACAGTACCCTACTACAGTGCATGAGAACCCAGCTTTGTTCCAGTGGTACACACAGTACACTACTACAGTGCATGAGAACCCAGCTTTGTTCCAGTGGTACACACAGCACCCTACTACAGTGCATGAGAACCCAGCTTTGTTCCAGTGGTACACACAGTACCCTACTACAGTGCATGAGAACCCAGCTTTGTTCCAGTGGTACACACAGTACCATACTACAGTGCATGAGAACCCAGCTTTGTTCCAGTGGTACACACAGTACCCTACTACAGTGAATGAGAACCCAGCTTTGTTCCACTGGTACACACAGTACCCTACTACAGTGAATGAGAACCCAGCTTTGTTCCACTGGTACACACAGTACCCTACTACAGTGAATGAGAACCCAGCTTTGTTCCACTGGTACACACAGTACCCTACTACAGTGAATGAGAACCCAGCTTTGTTCCACTGATACACACAGTACCACTATACCAGTGATGGTGAACCTTTTTTGGGCCCAAGTGCCCAAATTATGCCGGTCGACTAGGCTGGATATATCACAGTGCCAGTGCAGAGAAAGATTCATGGAGACGCAATATAATTGTGTAAAAACATATGTGAAAAAACAACTATGCATAATTTAGTGCTCAATATCTTATAAGACAGATCCTTACTGTTTTGGCGACTAATAAAAATCACATGAAACCAACTTTCTGTACCGATTAATTTTTACTGAGTCTAAAACACAGTCACTGTACCAGCGTTGTGTAACACAAGTAAATAGAGAGTAACACTTAAAATGTATTTCTGCAATGCCCCAAGACTGAAATTGTCACCCACTTTACACTATTTCAAAGTAACAACATAACATAGCTTTCAGCAAAAGGATACTCAGCCTTAACAGTATCTTACATGTCATTACATCAACATTAATACTTGAAATTAAAAGTCACATTTTTGAAGGGAAACTGGAGAAACGTGCACAAATTGTGAGCAATCCATTGCTATGGTGATTGGTTTTAATGTTTCATTGTTCCCCAATAATGGTTCTACTTTGGCCTTGATTAATGTAGCTCTCCAGCCACTACAAGAAAAATAAAGGATCTTTTGGTAAGGTGGGATTTTAAGCCACTATAACAGGACTTGTTAGCAGTAAACCTTTCAAAAGGGCTGATTTTGAGAGCTTTGAACTATTAACTCTTCTCATCTCCAAGAATGTAGATACTGGGCAATATAGTCTTACTTGCTGTAACACTGTGTCATTCCAAACAGCTCACATGGAGACTTTAAAGGGATAGTAATGTTTCACAATAAAAGCAGCTCAAATTAATTTTCATAGTATTTGGGCCATTAAGAGTGTTATTTCAGTACTGTCAGAGTTGTAGTTCAAGAGTAATTGAATGATAAAGTATCTCCCTCCCGCCCCTTTTACCTAGTGTAAGCCGCCTCCCCTCAGATGTGGAGTCTGGTTGTAAAACCAGACAGATAACAGAAGGGGACAATCTTCTTCCTATGAGAACAATGAAAGCCCTGCCCCCTTGACATGTTTTTCAGGTTTTTCCCTCATCTTAATTGAAGATTGTCCCTCTCTGCAATCTACCTGGGCACCTCCCTTCTGATCTGGCTGAGCAGTGTTACATCAGTAAAAGGGGCGGGAGGGGGATACTTTATTATTCAATTACTAGAACTACAGCTCTGACAGAACTGAAATAACATTCTCCAAAGCCCAAATACTATGATGATTAATTAGAGCTGCTTTTATTATGAAACATTACTATCCCTTTAAAATGCAACAAATTAAACACACAGTACAAGCGGGTCTTCACCCTCTGCCTTTCTATTAGAAAAACCTCCAATTTAGAGATTAATGAAGCAGTTAATTGGTGCAGATCAAATAGTTAGTACAATGGTGGACAATATGAAGCAGACCAAAGAGGTTATCCAGTTGAAGTCAATAAACTATGAGTCTGAAGTATGACTGCTCCAAATGTGAGTAGTTCAATATAGCACGTAAAGTGTTATCAATGGTGGTGGCTATTATATTGAAGCAGTCTGCACTTAGAGAGTATGCGCCCTTTGTTTTTCTTTAACATGTGTATGAGGAATGATTTGCAGCGGTTCTTCCCAAGAGGCAGCTATGTTCCAGTAGTGGATTCCCTTTAAGAGACTGGTAGGAATTCATTGCTGTATGTTCTGTGGAATATAGCGCTATAAAAAGTGTTTTTTTTTTGCAGTCTTTGATGAAATTACCAAATTTGATGGTGCACAATGGTAACAAAACGTCCAGGATTGAAATTGTTAGAAACTTGCTGAGGAGGCCTTCATCTTACTGTGGATCAGGAACAATTGAAGATGATGATGGTGATATATATATTTATTACACTTCAGATTGCGGTCACAAAGTGGAAGAACTGTTAGAACTGACTCGCATCTCACATATAATAAAACAGAATAGCTGTCTGGACACCAAGTGGCACTGTTGCTACCAATTTATCATAAAAAACAAAACATTTGAACTGTATTAAAGGGATAGTAATACTTCGTTTTATCTTTATTTTATTTTGTAGGTATTAAAAAAACATGAAGAACAATATAAGTCTTATCTCTCAAACCTTTATGGTTTGAGAGATATTCACAAGCAAAGTTTCCCCTCCTGCCCCTTTTACCTAGTGTAAGCCAGCTACCTGGGCACCTCCCTTCTGATCTGGCCGAGCAGTGTTACATCAGTTAAAGGGGCGGAAGGGGGATACTCTGTCATTCAATTACTCTTGAACTACAACTCTGACAGAATTGAAATAACACTCTCCAAAGTCCAAATACTATGAAGATTAATTAGAGCTGCTTTTATTATGAAACATTACTATCCATTTAACTTTTAAATTAAGCAGCCCCCAGCACTAGAAGTACCAGTGTTTTACTCAGCAGTAAAACCAGTGTGATATATGCATAATACAGAGCTGTGGAAGAAGTTGCCACTATATATATATATATATGAATAAAGAATAATCATTTTTCATATTCACTTTACATATGCTCATTCGTTCCTACAGCTTATTGCTACAATCTGCAAATAATGGAAACAAACTCTTTACTGGTGTAAAATCCTAGCACAGAATGACAAGAGGCGGAGGAGAGAACAATCCAAGCAAAGCCAGAATTAGTGTCTCAACTGTCCCACTGATGATCCAGGCCAACAGCACAACACCAAAAACTTATAATTAATTCAGCAGTTCCAAATTGCACAGTGTTTCTTATCTAAGTAAAAGACGTTTCAACTTCTGTTCCAAAATAGAGGATGATGTTGTAATTAAAAAACAGAAAAGTAAACGATCTGCCATTATTAACCCTTTAAGAAAGAACTAGAGGGAAGCACTGATAAACAAAGGAGAACTGCAGCGCCCAGGTACACCACAGAGAATGAAGAAACATCCTCAGTGATCTATATCGTGGTTTTACTGCCTCAAATTCTAATGAGGTTTCTAACGCATTGAGAAGCAACATGTTGGAATTTTATTGAGCATTCCAGGTGTTTAAGGTCTCGTATAGATCAAGGGGATGTGGGGATTGTCCCATTGTACTCCGGGGGGAGATGTACTAAGGTGTGATAAAGGGGAGATAACTTCCTCATTGTGATAAACTCTCCAGTTCCTATGTTATTCTATGGGAGATATTTAGTTATAGACTACAGGGGGGAGATGTAGTAAGGTGTAATAAAAGAGAATTTTAGTCTTACCTTTTAAATCCTTTTCTCTTAGTCTATATAGATTACAGGTAACTTTGGGAAGGCGACCACCTCTGTAAGTAGGCAGGAACAATTCTTCAAAAAAAAGTGCAGGGTGGAGCCTTACTTCCCTTCTTAGCTAGGCATCAGCCAATCCCCATCCAGTCAGATTTGAAACGCTAACTATTGACTAGGTAGCAAGAAGGAAAAAGAAGACTCCTGTGAGCATGAACCCAAAAAGACTCCCATGTTTGGTCACAGGAGAACCAAGCATGGTCCCTTGACAGGGTGGGAGACCTGTAAGCTATATGGACTAAGAGAATATGATTTAAAAGGTAAGACTAAAATCCTCTTTTCTCTGTCAACCAATATAGCTGACAGGTAACTTTGGGATGTACCAGCATTGAGTTTCCCAGAGGTGGGAATGAAGGCAAGGACCAGGCGTAGGTCCCCAAAGTCACCAGAGCATACATGAACTAATCAGATCATAATATAGCCCTTATAAAGAAAAAGTGTCAACGGAAACTAAACTGGAGTATAACACACCAGGAACTGTAACACAGCACAGAGAACTAGAGTCAACCGGGCTCAACAGTGAAAGATTACAGAGACACAAAAGATAAAGTCCTAAACAGGCAAGGCTGCCTCCAGGACTTTCCTACCAAAACTGGCATCAGCAGAAGCCAGCACATCAAAACCATAATGTTTGGAAAAAGTGTGCTCGGATGACCAAGTGGCCATCTTGCACAATTAACTGATCAGCAGAAGCATGATTTTTATAGGCCCAAGAGGCTCCAACAGAGCTGGTGGAGAGAGACGTGATACAAAAGGGAACAGGCTTCTTCTTGAGTTCACAGGCCTTACGAATGGTAGACTTGATCCAGGAGGTGATAGTCACCCTTGACGCTGGCTTACCAGCTCTAGGACCCTCAGGGAGGACAAAGAGTGCATCAGTCTGGCGAATAGACTCGGTGCGGTGCACATAAAACTTAAGGCAACGCAACAAATCTAACAAGTGGAAATCCCTTTCCGTGTCAGATTTATGGTCAGGAAATAATGACGACACAACAGTCTCTTGATTGATGTAGAACTCGCACCTTAGGAAGAAATTCCTGGGAAGTGCGAAGAACCGCCTTGTCCTTGTGAACCACCAAGAAAGGCGGTTTGCAGGACAAAGTTGCAGCTTGGCAACTCTGAGAACAGAAACAATTGCCAATAGGAAAGCCATTTTCCAAGTCAGAAGACGAAGAGGAATGGTGGCCAAGGATTCAAAAGGAGGGCACTGTTAGATGCCCAGAACCAAATTAAGATCCCAACGAGGAACGGGACTCTTAAAGCCAGGGTGAGCATAAGCAATGCCCTGAAAGAAAACCTTGACATCCGGAAGTCTGGCAATACGCCTCTGAAAAAAGACAGAGCATGCAGAAATTTGAGCCTTCAAGGAACTCAGGCTGAGGTCCTTGTCCACGCCGTCCTGTAAGAAGGACAGCGGTGTAGGAAGGTCGAACTCTTGTGAGAACAGATCCCTGTCTGCACACCAAGAGTGGAAAATAGACCAGATTCTGTGGTATGCCTTAGAGGAAACAAGCTTCCTAGCATAAAGCATAGTAGCTATGACTGCTTAAGAAAAACCTTTCTTCCTCAATATTGAGGATTCAACGGCCAGGCCGTCAAACCCAGACGGTCCACATCCTCCTTCCACAGATAACCTTGCAGAAGGAGCTCTGGTCTGTGTGGAAGCCGGAAGGTTTCTGCCACAGACAGGACCAGGAGCTCCAGAAACCGAGGTTGCCGGGGTCAGTAAGGAGCAATCAAAATGACCAGAATCCGTTCCAACCACAACTTCCATAGTACCCTGGGAAGAAGGGGAATGGGAGGAAACACATAAGCCAGGGGAAATTGTCACGGAAATGGACATGGCATCAACTGCAAGAGCCAGAGGATCCTTCCAACGGGAACAAAACGTCGGAACCTTCCTGTTGTGTCTGGTCGCCATCAGGTCGATCCAGAGAAGTCCAGGGGGTCTCCATCAGGAACGCAGAGAGCCCCTGAAGACTTTAGAAGACTCCTGGATACTTCTCTTCTTGTAAAATGGTAATAAGGACACCGTTCTGTATTGGTGTTAGTGTACCTTTAAAACTAGTAGCGCATGATGGATCAGACACAAGACCTTTTTGTGATTACTTTCATTTCTGAACGATACCATTATTTACCTTAATTGTTCAGAACATATACCCCTTGTACAGTTGTAATCCCATCTAGCACCTGAACCCTAATCTGAATGTACTGGTTAACATAGAATTTCATCTGATCAACACGTTATCCATGTGAAAGCCTAAGAGCTGTACTGCACCCCAACAACATACACTTAGAAACATAGAATTTGACGGCAGATAAGAACCGTTTCGGCCCATTTAGTCCTCCCATTTTCCTACAGTAAAAACCTCAAACCTTTTTTGGTCCTTGGTCTTTTCTTAAGTTAAGGACGGCCTTATGCCTATCCCATGCATGCTTAAATTCTGTCACTGTATTGACTTCTACCACCTCGGCTGGTAGGCTATTCCACTTATCTACTACCCTCTCAGTGAAGTAAAACTTTCTTACATTACATCTAAACCTGTGTCCCTCTAGTTTTAGACTATGGACTCTTGTCCTAACATTTTTACTCCTTTGAAATATACTTCCCTCTTGCACTTAGTTGAATCCCATCATGTATGTGAATGTGTCTATCATATCCCCTCTCTCTCTTCTCTCCTCCAAGGGGGGGGATACTTTGTTTGTGAATATAATAAGACTTATATCGTTCTTCATGATTTTTTAATGCCTACAAAATAAAATAAAGTTAAAACGAAGTATTACTATCCCTTTAATATCTGCAATAGTAGGGAAATAAAAGTAAAAAAAAAAAACCAAACCAAAAAAACTCCAATGCTAACTTAATTTTACTAATGAAAGATGCTGGACACAGGTTTGTGTATGTGAATGTTCCCCTTTAAACCCTTAAGGACAGCCCGATCCGGAGGAGTGCGGCCATTAACCCCTTAGGGCCAGAGGGGTACGCAATGCATTGCAAAAGGTTAAGGACCACAACACTCCCCCCCCCCCATCACAATGAATTATGGGATGGCAGAGCGATGTCAGAATTCCATGACGTGCCAGGACCGTCACCGGTCCTTAAACCCTTAATGACCAACTGTGCGTCCGGCACTTAAGGATCCATTTGAAAGAATTAAAAACTAAGAAAATGACCCACAAAATTGGGGTGTGTCACTCTGCATTTAGCACATGGGCTGCAGGCTAAATGCAGTGCGCCTGATCCCAGGGTGAGGCCTGATGTAAAAAAAAATAATATATATATATCTATTTAAGTGGAATGCATGAACTAGTAGGCCAGTAAAACACCCGTCCGTTTGTACAGTACAATTCAAGAATAGATGCCTGTTACATATCAGTTTTGTCACTGACTTGATAAATAGATAAATAGCCAACAAGCTATAATTTGCCAGCGTTACCAATTAAAAAAATAAATACATAAATAATGCTGCCCTCAAACTTATGAATTTCTGATCATGTGGCCCACGTCTGCCTCTGATTTAGCATGAAGCATTGTGCCCTTTGCTCCACCCATGGCCACACCCATATCCCACACATAGCCCCACCCCCAGTCTAATCCACTATTTCCTTGACCTATAAAATGCAAAGGGAAAAAAATAATTTAGCCCTTGGCCTCTAGAGAGATCTCTACTGCGGTTAAAAAAAAAAACAGGTTGAAAAGGAGTATAAAAGTGCTGCAGGGAAATGGAGATTGCTCTGGCCACACCCACAATTCCGAATGTAGGTGTGGCCATCATAGCTGAGGCACCGCCCCTCAAAATTTGTAGGCAGTTGCCTTCTCTGCCTCTTGGGATATCCAGCCCTGGTTATTGGCAGGATCACAGCACCTCAAACTCTCCTCACTGCACATGATAAGCTTCACTATTTAACCCCTTAATGCCCAGCGATTCTTGGGCAGGATTATCCTTAACCCTTTGAGTGCCAGAGGGGTAACGCAATGCACTCCCAGCTTCCAGTAATCACAAAAATCATGATGTGCTAGGACTGTCACCGGTAATTAAAAGGAAAGTAATGCTTGCAATTAAGTAGATCACTGAGTCAATACAATTATCCACTGATACAAGATATATAGGTATCTAAGTGATCTACACAAAGTACTTGTATCAGTTTTGGTATTATCCAAACCGTATACCAAGGTAGACGATTATATACACTAGAAGATATATGCGGCGAGATACATCATATAGCGGTACTACTGACCTATATGTTTGGATGTGATCACATATATACTGAGATATTAAAGGTCACACTTAACATCATGTTGTATACCATCTAAAAGAAAAACATATAATAGCGATTGGATTTCCAAGTGTTTATATTTGATATAAGAACAGATTAACAATCTACATGATTGCTATAGTCTCTAATTTTAGCTAGTCCCCTGATCATTTTTTATTTTTATAAAATAAATGTTAAGTTTTAATTTTATTTTCCCTATTCAATCGTGTCTTAAAGGGATAGTAATACTTCATTTTAACTTTATTTTATTTTGTAGGCATTAAAAAAACATGAAGAATGATATAAGTCTTATCTCTCAAACCTTTATGGTTTAAGAGATATTCACAAACAAAGTATCCCCCCCCTCTTCAACCAGATCAGAAGGGAGATGCCCAGGTAGACTGCAGAGAGGGACAATCTTCAATTAAGATAATGGAAAAAGCTGAAAAACTTGTCAAGGGGGGAAGGGCTTTCATTGTTTTCATACAAAGAAAATTGTCCCCTTCTGTTATCTGTCTGGTCATACAACCAGATTCACATCTGAGAAGAGATGGCTTACACTAGGTAAAAGGGGCGGGAGGGGAACTTTGCTTGTGAATATCTCATAAACCATAAAGGTTTGAGAGATAAGACTTATATCATTCTTCATGTTTTTTTAATGCCTACAAAATAAAATAAAGTTAAAACGAAGTGTTACTATCCCTTTAAATAGATGAACTGAAATGGTAAAGAACGGATGGAGTGCCAACAAATGCAGGAGACTCAGCAATCTAATTATTTGCAAAATGTACTATCCCTTTAAGGCACGGACATCAGTGATGTGCCAGAACCATCACCACTCGTTAGGGGATTAAGGACCTGAAGGGTGTGCAACGCGTTGCTTCATAATGTGTTGCAAACTCTGTGGTCCTTGACCCTTTGAGTGTCAGAGTGGTATGCAACACATTTTTAAAAAGTTAGATCGGCTCATACATACTCTTCCTGTTCATTGTGAAAAACTGACAACTGTCATGTCCAGTGGTGTAGCAACAGGTGTTGCAGGGGTAGCAACTTCGACCAGGGCCATCACTCGGCCCGACCCGGCCGCCCCCTGCGACCCCCCTAGTACCTGATGCCCGCAACTATCTGAGGTCTGCGCCATCTTTGTTAGCGGCTGAGCTCTCCCTTGTCGGCACTCTAGTAATGACATCATCTCCCAGCGCTCTGCATTAATGGAGAGTGGACCACGCAGGAGCTCCAGCCTCTAATAGAGGTCTGTGCACAAGGAGGCACAGACCTCTCCTGCCACATCGCTGGACCACCAGGGAGGTAGGAGATGGACACTGGAGGTTTAATGGGGGCATTGTAGAGGTGGACATTGGGGGTATTGTGAAGATGGCCAATGGGGGGGCAATGTGGTTGATGAGGGGTGGCCATGGGAATTTTTGCACCAGGGCCTGGTGGCTTCTAGTTACGCCTCTGGTCATGTCCACCTCCACGAACAGGAAATGACATTGAGGACTTATTGGAAATGCTATCTCTCAAACAAAGGCACCAGGCAAAACTTCATTCATTCACAACTGAGCTTCCATAATTTCGACCTGCGATCTATTATTCATAATAGCACCTCTCCTGTTATTCACAGGAGAAAATTGTATTTACATATCTTAAATAAAGTTACAACGCTTTTTCAGTTTTTTTTCACATGGTTTGAAGAAATCATACAAATGCATTTCAAGGACACGGCGATTCCCTGCTTTAGACAGCAGCACTCTGCAATCTCCAACAATCGCCTCTTTGTTTGCTCACAGTAATTCCTCTTCCAATCCGGAGAATGATTTACGTGAGGTTTTGAAAGGTTATATACAAGCGTTTGATTTGCTCCTTCGATAAATTTACCCTCCGTTCAGCTCTGAACATTTTGAAGGAAACAGAGTAATTTACGATCTTCTTCTGTAAACACACGCCGAGGATCTTTGCATGTTTTCTTGGAACCTGAGAAATAGGGCCAGGCAACCATTTTTATGTATTTATTTTTATGGAAAAAGTAAAAATGATGTGTCGGTATTCCGGAAGAGAAAGTGAAGCAATTCTGTAACAAACCAAAGGGACAAATAAAATTGCCCGCTGACTTAAATGAGACATTTAACACTTTGAATGCTAGAAGTCTGCAACTCACAGACAATGTGTTGGAGACCTCTGTAGCATATAAAGCGTTAAATGTCCAATTTAAATCAATAGGAATAACATAGCAACATAGTTGATGAGGCTGAAAAAAGACATGCATCCATCAAGTCCAGCCCATGCCATATCACCCCTGTTGATCTAGAATTCTCCAGTATGCCTCTGCATTACCGGGTCTGATTCTCTGGATATGGGGAGTTTCTGATGAAAATCTGCCCACGTGTGCAGCTTCCCTCCCTGTTCCTCCCACTCCCCGCCCTCTTTTATGCATTCCCCGGTCAATTATGGCTATTTTTTTTATATGGTCTACAAGTCCCGCCCACTTTTGAGTAAGCTCTGCCCCTTTTATGACACAAATTGCGTCACTTCTATTCCCTCAGGAGCCCAGACAAGAAAGTCCACATGTATGTCTACAGAAATGCAAAATAAAGAAAAAGAAAAACAAACACTGAAGCCATTTCCAGTTTAGCCACAAATGGGTAAAAATTCCTTCCTGACTCCAAATGGCAGTCAGATATTTCCCCGGATCAACAACCTATCTGCCTAGAATCCAACTGTCATAATTTTTAATGTTTTTCTGTACTAGATGGGCATACATTGCTTGTTTTGCAAGCAGCTGCATTATCTGCAAGTATAACATCCCGAGGGAAAGAATTCCATAGCTTTACCACCCTTACTGTAAAAAAACCCTACCTTTGTTTTAGTCGAAAGCACCTTTCCTCTAGTCTTGACCTGGATGACTACTTGTTCTTAGCTCAGCTCTTCGTGTAAAAAATTCTGAAGTCCAGTTTATTTGCCACAAAATTTCACTGTTGTAACTTTCTGTCAAAAAACATATGCGGATGTTCAAAACTGTGGAAACTAACTGCACTATACTTTTATATGTGGCCAGAAACACTATCCACAAAATGTGAAATAGGTTGAGATAACTTTAAATATGCCACACTTACAGCTATCACGTGTACAAACTTAATTATTCAGTGTTTCATCCCTAAAATATAATCCTAAACTTTCTTTATAATGCGTGTATAAATGGTCCTGTATGTAAGGTTTAGGATGTGAGGAGTCTGCCTGTAGATTAGTTAGGAGCAGACTTAATAAGGGTGGGAGTTTAGGATTAGTTAGGGATCAGTTTTAAGTTTCAACCTTGAGTGCCAGAGAGGTATTCAACACACTGCACTGGATAACTCTCTGGCACGCAAAGAGTTATTGCACAGTCCTTACTTGGTAGGGTGAGAACAGATATCAAGCAACACATCCTGAAATAAGTTATATTGGGGTACCACACAATCCAAAGTGGCCCTGACACACCCCTTTATTCCCACACAGACCGGAGATGAGCTGCAGGAGGATCAAACAGAAAATATTACCTTCAAAGTCAAGTGAACTCTGTATTCAGTAGAAAAACGTATTATTATTTATTTTTACTATGTCCTAAACCCTTTGATGCGTTGCATACCCCTTTGTCACTCAAAGGGTTAACAGGCAGCCAGTAAAGGTTTGGAGAGAGGGAGGCGCTGCCTGTGTAAAATCGAGATAAACACATTACACAGATACGAAGGACACATACTAAAACACTGGCAGCAGATGAATAATAGAAATCACAGCAAATCAAACCCTTCCCACAAGTGATTTTTAAACAAGTCCTCAAAAAAAGTCTTAATACATATTTATGGAATCTGGATACAAAGACCTGGATCATCCAGACGTAATCCCGTTAACACATCTTTGAATGGACATTTAAAGAAGCAGTACACTTATTATAAACATAAAATGTGGTAATTATTACTAATAATCTGGCCCTAACGTGACAATAAAACAATATTAAATGTAGGGGCCATTAATACAACCAGCAGGATAGCGTTTCAAGGATCAGCAGAATTCTATTATGAAAACAAAACATTATTGTAGGTGCGCCCAATGATGGGGAGGTTTCAAACTATCGTGGGAGGTTTATATATATTTAGGTTACGGTGCTCAGAAGTGACATGAATCCCTCAATCACAAAGTATATATGTAAAACACGTGCACATTTACATATCTGAAACGGATCAGAAAAACAGTCTCCAAGAAAGAATCCACAGTTTACAATGTTTCCATTACGTTCCCAGAATTCCATGCAGCAACATGCAAATGAAGGCTCAAAGCATAGTCACCTTTTAGATTCCAGATTCTTATAAATATGGGTCCTTTAGCAGATTTCAGAGTTTAAAGGGATAGTAATGTTTCATAATAAAAGCAGCTCTAATTAATCATCATTTGGAGAGTGTTAGTTCAATTCTGTCAATTCTGAGTTGTAGATAAGAGTAATTCAATGACAAAGTATCCCCCTCCCACCCCTTTTACTGATGTAACACTGCTCAGCCAGATCAGAAGGGAGGTGCCCAGGTAGACTGCAGAGAGGGACAATCTTCAATTAAGACAAGGGAAAAACCTGAAAAACTTGTCAAGGGGGGCAGGGCTTTCATTGTTCTCATAGGAAGAAGATTGTCCCCTGCTATTATCTGTCTGGTCTATGGACTGGATTTCACATCTGAGAAGAGATGGCTTACACTAGGTAAAAGGGGCGGGAGGGGAAACTTTGCTTGTGAATATCTCTCAAACCATAAAGGTTTGAGAGATAAGACATATCTTTCTTCATATGTTTTTAATGCCTACAAAATAAAATAAAGATAAAACAAAGTGTTACTATCCCTTTAAACAGCAATGCACAAGTTGGAAATACATGATTCAATCAGCCTACCCACAGACAGCCCTGTAACCTATTTTTATTTAGAAGGTGTTTTACCAGGACAAATATTGTGATTTCTCTTGTTATCATGCACGTCCTTGGTCTCATCATTTTAGTAGTAGTAGACTAACTCACGCTGGTAGTAAATCTGGTAAAAGGCAGTACGCCAAACCATTGGATAGGAAACAGTGAACAAAAATGTGACAAAAATCCCTCCATCCTTCACAGTACTTACATAATAAACTTTTGTGTACACCTACCATATATGTCTGAAACATACCAAAAAACCCTTCTCCAGCAAAGAATCCAAATCTCGTAATGTTTTCATTTGCACTCCCAGAATTCCATGCAGCAATTTACATGGGATTGAAATCTAAAAATGACTGCAGCGTGCTTTCGTTTGCATGTTACAAAATGGAATTCTGGGAATGCAATGGAAACACTGCAATCTTTTAATTCTTTTCTGAAGACAGATTATTTGATCTGTTTGAAATGAGAAAAAGGAGTTTTAGCCTGACGACATTGCCCACTTGTGTCCTATAAGGCTGAATTTAAGGATCAGTTGACTGTTAATACATATGAAAGAATCGCTAGTTTTACTAAGAAAAAAACCCCACAATACATATACTGCAAGTATTTTCCTACTGAAAAAAACAAGACTACTCCCATTCCAAACAGATGAAATTTACTAAAATTCAAAGTGTCACAAAGAGATGGCGCTGTTACTATCACATTCTATTGAGCACTGTAGACTGAGGATCATGTCATGCCACCAGTCATCTGAGGCTGAAGGGAGTTGTAATGTAAAGCTAGCTGGAGTGCCGCAGATTGCTTGCCTCTGATACAAGAGGAAGGGAAGTGAAACCTTTAGGAAATCACATTTGAGTGCATTGTGTACAGAACAGCAGTTTAATATGGTTCTCTCCAGAGACTGGTGCAAACAGGGGGTTGCTTGGGGATAAGGCAGATGTCTGAACAGGATGTAACTGATGCAAAGAAATGTATAATGTATGTTTTATTGCAATGTTCTTTTCTTATCTTTCTTTAACCAGGCTGTAATCATGATAAATGGGAGTCTGTTACTAAGACACTGGTAATTATTATCTCTGCTAGAAGTATTCCCACTCCACCATTCTGACAAAGAATTCAAGTCCAGGTTAACCCCCTCTGAGCACGAGAAAAAGCTCTGCAGGATATTGTACCTCCCAGGGTTAAACGTAACTATCACTCCAAATAAAGTGCTCCCCAAATAATTATTCATATAACGACAGGCATAGAAATACTGTTATTATCCAGAATAAGTCCAGTGTTATTAACACCTTAATGACCAGCCGTGTGCACACGCGGCCGTCATTTAACGCCCGGCTAAGATTTTTTAAATTTTTTTTTAATAATTCCGGAGTCCCCGAACGGCATGCAGCCGCGTGGGGACCGGGACCTCCGGAACGTACATGTACATCCTCTGTCACTAAGTGACAGTTTTTGCGGGACGTACATGTACATCCGTTGTCGGGAAGGGGTTAAGAAATCCTACTTGATCGGAGACGAACAGACAGGCATCAGCGCCGACCTCTTGCCTTAGAGACATCTGTGTATCTGCGCTATGCATACAGGTCTCCTCCAGGAGGCGCTGCATTGTACCTTAAAGGGATAGTAACACTTGCAAATTACTAATCCCCATATTGTAGCTGTGTTAACCCTTTGAGTGCCAGAGAGGTACGGAACGCATTGCAAAGCAATGCGTTCCGTACCCCTCTGGCACTCAAAGGGTTAAAAAGAAACTTATTGCCCCCAGTGTCATCTCTCAAAACCTTATAGTCTGAGAGATTATAGCGCTCAAAGTTCCCCCCTCCCTCCCCCTTCCCTGACTGAACGCTGACTGCAGGGAAAGCTGTCGTACGACAGTCTTATGTGCATCAGGTGGCTCTGCAGCTGAGCCGAGATCTCGTTTATAAAAAATAATTGTTTCACTGAAACGGTCTTCTACGTGTGCTTGGTTTGTGATTGGTTTCTGCTTGGTTTGCAAGCACACGTAGAAGACAGTTTTAGTAAAAAATTTATTTTTTATAAACACGATCTCGCCAATGCTGCAGAGCCACCTGATGCAAGTAATACCGGATATCCCTGCAGTCAGCGTTCAGTCAGGGAAGGGGGAGGGAGGGGGAACTTTGAGCGCTATTATCTCTCAAACCATAAGGATTTGAGAGATGACACTGGGGGCAATAAGTTTCCTTTTAACAAAGCTACAATATGGGGATTAGTAATTTGCAAGTATTACTATCCCTTTAAGGTACAGGAAGTGACTGATGGTGCAGGCGTATTGATGCCGCTACAGCAAGAATCCTGCCCGTCAGTCTTGGATCAAGTAGGATTTCTTAATAACGTCGGACTTATTATGTATAATAATAGTATTTCTATGCTTATTGTGATACAAATTAATTATTTTGGGGGCACTTTATTTAGAGTGATAGTTCCACTTCAAGAAAATACAAAAAAAAGGCTTATCTGCTGCAGAAAATGTTAATCAGTGCGCTTGAGATAGAAATCTTGCCATCTGCGCCATTTCCATCATATCTGCTCTTAAAGTGCTGCTCTGTGCTCCTCCATTTTGTTACAGTGATTTTGTCTTTACATCTGCAGTCTTGCATTATGGCCAAGTGTAAGAAAAGGCAAAACTAAAGCAGTGAAATAATACACCATATGGAACAAATAATAATCCAAAAAAAATGTCCATTCCTTTAACCCTTTGATTGCCAGAGGGGTACGCAACGCGTTGCAAAGCCCTTCTGGCGTTCAAAGGGTTAAAGGAGCAGAAAAAAAAAAGTTTGGGGAAAAATTATATGTTATAGAGGGTTTCCTGCTGATTAAAACAAAAGTAATCTCACAGCTGGGAGAATTTTCATCCTAAACTTATTACAACTCAAACTGACAGCATCAACGTCAACGGGTATCTAAAAGGCAACTTTTACTTATAATGCACTGTATGGAGGGCTGGAGTCACTGACTAGGTATCGTTATAGAAAGTGATAGGAACAGCACCACCTGGTGACCAACATTGAAACTGCAGGTCAATGAAACAAAAACAAACAATTACAAGACAAGAAACAACGGCATCATGTCCAAGACAAAAAAAATATTTCAGCAGGAAACTCCATATAACATATTGTAGAAGTTTACTACTTTACTATAACTTTAAATAGGGCTTTTAACTCCTTTGAATGCTAAGGGTCTTAAACTCTTCACAATGAGCTGGAGAACACTGTGTCATTCAAGGGTTTAAAAGCCCCATTTAACCCCTTAAGGACCGGTGACAAATCTGGACCGTCACAGGTGTCATTGCAGAAAGAACTGATGATGGTCATCTCACGTCTCGTATTTTATACTCACGTCACTCCTTTGGGAGCGCTACCGTGGTCTGAAACTGACCGCTCCAAGACCAGAGGCGTTACTATCAGACCCTCATTCAGCTCGCCAACTAAGACCAAAGCGGTCCTTAACCCCTTAAAGAACCATGACGCGCCAGTGACGTCCTGGCATGTCATAGAATTTGGGGGGCCTTTGCGGATGCACGCAGCTTGGGGACCCCTCAAATTAATCTGCCACAAAAAAAAAATTCTCTGTGGTCCTAAACCCTTCGAGTGCCAGAGGGGTACGCATCGCATAGCTCTGCAATGTGTTGCGTACCCCTCTGGTACTCAAAGGGTTAACTGTCGATCCCAGAATGCATCTAGAGCAGACCAGTCCCAGGTGCTTGAGGGGTTAACAGGAATCCTCTCGCAGGATCACTGGTCATTAAGTACTCTATCCTGGTCATCAGAGACTCTAACACATAATGACAAATTTGGTGATTTTGAAAGAGCTTTCAAAAACATCTAGATTTTGAATTACAAATTCTTATTTAGATAGTTCATTTTGGAGTAATTTAGATGCACAGATTATGGTAAGTAAGTAATGCATACCCTGTCATAGCCCTACATTAACTCCCCCTCTCAATTCACAAGTAAACCTTTCATTGCTAGAGGAATTGGGCAGTGCATAGCTGAGCAGTGTCAGTGAGTGGGGAGGTAATGTAGGGATAAGACAGGAAGTCAGTGCTAGGGGAGGTGGGTAATGCATTGCTGAGCAGTGTCAGTGAGTGGGGAGGTAATGTAGGGATAAGACAGGAAGTCAGTACTAGGGAAGATGGGTAATGCATTACTGAGCAGTGTCAGTGAATGGCAGAGGTAATGTAGGGATAAGACAGAAGGTTAGTGCTAGGGAAGGTGGGTAATGCATTGCTGAGCAGTGTCAGTGAGTGGGGGGAAGTAATGTAGGGATAAGTCAGGAAGTCAGTGCTAGTGGAGGTAGGCAATGCATTGCTGAGCAGTGTCAGTGAGTGTGGAGGTAATGTAGGGATAAGACAGGAAGTCAGTGTTAGAGGAGTTGGGCAATGCATTGCTGAGCAGTGTCAGTGAGTGGGGAGGTAATGTAGGGATAAGACAGCAAGTCAGTGCTAGGGGAGGTGGGCAGTGCATTGCTGAGCAGTGTCAGTGAGTGGGGAGGTAATGTAGGGATAAGACAGGAAGTCAGTGCTAGGGGAGGTGGGCAGTGCATTGCTGAGCAGTGTCAGTGAGTGGGGAGGTAATGTAGGGATAAGACAGGAAGTCAGTGCTAGGGGAGGTGGGTAATACATTGCTGAGCAGTGTCAGTGAGTGGGGAGATAATGTAGGGATAAGACAGGAAGTCAGTGCTAGGGGAGGTGGGTAATGCATTACTGAGCAGTGTCAGTGAATGGGAGAGGTAATGTAGGGATAAGACAGGACGTCAGTGCTAGGGGAGGTGGGCAGTGCATTGCTGAGCAGTGTCAGTGAGTGGGGAGGTAATGTAGGGATAAGACAGAAGGTTAGTGCTAGGGAAGGTGGGTAATGCATTGCTGAGCAGTGTCAGTGAGTGAGGATGTAATGTAGGGATGAGTCAGGAAGTCAGTGCTAGTGGAGGTAGGCAATGCATTGCTGAGCAGTGTCAGTGAGTGGGGAGGTAATGTAGGGATAAGACAGCAAGTCAGTGCTAGGGGAGGTGGGCAGTGCATTGCTGAGCAGTGTCAGTGAGTGGGGAGGTAATGTAGGGATAAGACAGGAAGTCAGTGCTAGGGGAGGTGGGCAGTGCATTGCTGAGCAGTGTCAGTGAGTGGGGAGGTAATGTAGGGATAAGACAGGAAGTCAGTGCTAGGGGAGGTGGGTAATACATTGCTGAGCAGTGTCAGTGAGTGGGGAGATAATGTAGGGATAAGACAGGAAGTCAGTGCTAGGGGAGGTGGGTAATGCATTACTGAGCAGTGTCAGTGAATGGGAGAGGTAATGTAGGGATAAGACAGGACGTCAGTGCTAGGGGAGGTGGGCAGTGCATTGCTGAGCAGTGTCAGTGAGTGGGGAGGTAATGTAGGGATAAGACAGAACGTTAGTGCTAGGGAAGGTGGGTAATGCATTGCTGAGCAGTGTCAGTGAGTGAGGATGTAATGTAGGGATGAGTCAGGAAGTCAGTGCTAGTGGAGGTAGGCAATGCATTGCTGAGCAGTGTCAGTGAGTGTGGAGGTAATGTAGGGATAAGACAGGAAGTCAGTGCTAGGGGAGGTGGGCAGTGCATTACTGAGCAGTGTCAGTGAGTGGGGAGGTAATGTAGGGATACGACAGGAAGTCAGTGCTAGGGGAGGTGGGTAATGCATTGCTGAGCAGTGTCAGTGAGTGGGGAGGTAATGTAGGGATAAGACAGTAAGTCAGTACTAGGGGAGATGGGTAATGCATTACTGAGCAGTGTCAGTGAATGGGAGAGGTAATGTAGGGATAAGACAGGACGTCAGTGCTAGGGGAGGTGGGCAGTGCATTGCTGAGCAGTGTCAGTGAGTGTGGAGGTAATGTAGGGATAAGACAGAAGGTTAGTGCTAGGGAAGGTGGGTAATGCATTGCTGAGCAGTGTCAGTGAGTGAGGATGTAATGTAGGGATGAGTCAGGAAGTCAGTGCTAGTGGAGGTAGGCAATGCATTGCTGAGCAGTGTCAGTGAGTGTGGAGGTAATGTAGGGATAAGACAGGAAGTCAGTGCTAGGGGAGGTGGGTAATGTATTGCTGAGCAGTGTCAGTGAGTAGGGGAGGTAATGTAGGGATAAGACAGGAAGTCAGTGCTGGGGAGGTGGGTAATGTATTGCTGAGCAGTGTCAGTGAGTGGGGAGGTAATGTAGGGATAAGACAGGAAGTCAGTGCTAGGGGAGGTGGACAGTGCATTGCTAAGCAGTGTCAGTGAGTGGGGAGGTAATGTAGGGATAAGACAGGATGTCAGTGCTAGAGGAGTTGGGCAGTGCATTGCTGAACAGTGTCAGTGAGTGGGGAGGTAATATAGGGATAAGACAGCAAGTCAGTGCTAGGGGAGGTGGGCAGTGCATTGCTGAGCAGTGTCAGTGAGTGGGGAAGGTAATGTAGGGATAAGACAAGAAGTCAGTGCTAGGGGAGGTAGGCAATGCATTGCTGAGTAGTGTCAGTGAGTGGGGGGAAGTAATGTAGGTATTAGACAGGAAGTCAGTGCTAGGGGAGGTGGGTAATGTATTGCTGAGCAGTGTTAGTGAGTGGGGAGGTAATGTAGAGATAAGTCAGGAAGCCAGTGCTAGGGGAACAAGGGCAATGTATTGCTGAGCAGTGTCAGTGAGTGGGTGAGGTAATGTAGGGATAAGACAGGAAGTCAGTGCTAGGGGAGGTCAGAAATGCATTGCTGAGCAGTGTCAGTGAGTGGGGAGGTAATGTAGGGATAAGACAGGAAGTCAGTGCTAGGGGAGGTGGGCAATGCACTGCTGAGCAGTGTATGTGAGTGAGGGAGGTAATGTAAGGATAAGAAAGGAAGTCAGTGCTAGGGGAGGTGGGTAATGCATTGCTGAGCAGTGTCAGTGAGTGAGGGAGGTAATGTAAGGATAAGAAAGGAAGTCAGTGCTAGGGGAGGTGGGTAATGCATTGCTGAGCAGTGTCAGTGAGTGGGGAGGTAATGTAAGGATAAGAAAGGAAGTCAGTGCTAGGGGAGGTGGGTAATGCATTGCTGGGCAGTGTCAGTGAGTGGGGGGAGGTAATGTAGGGATAAGACAGGAAGTCAGTGCTAGGGGAGGTGGGTAATGCATTGCTGAGCAGTGTCAGTGAGTGGGGCAGGTAATGTAGGGATAAGACAGGAAGTCAGTGCTAGGGGAGGTGGGTAATGCATTGCTGAGCAGTGTCTGTGAGCGAGGGAGGTAATGTAGGGATAAGACAGGAGGTCAGTGTTAGGGGAGGTGGGTAATACATTGCTGTGCAGTGTCAGTGAGTGGGGAGGTAATGTAAGGATAAGAAAGGAAGTCAGTGCTAGGGGAGGTGGGTAATTCATTGCTAAGCAGTGTCAGTGAGTGGGGCAGGTAATGTAGGGATAAGACAGGAAGTCAGTGGTAGGGGGAGGTGGGCAATGCACTGCTGAGCAGTGTCAGTGAGTGGGTGAGGTAATGTAGGGATAAGACAGGAAGTCAGTGCTAGGGGAGGTCAGAAATGCATTGCTGAGCAGTGTCAGTGAGTGGGGAGGTAATGTAAGGATAAGACAGGAAGTCAGTGCTAGGGGAGGTGGGCAATGCATTGCTAAGCAGTGTCAGTGAGTGGGGCAGGTAATGTAGGGATAAGACAGGAAGTCAGTGGTAGGGGGAGGTGGGCAATGCATTGCTGAGCAGTGTCTGTGAGCGAGGGAGGTAATGTAAGGATAAGACAGGAGGTCAGTGTTAGGGGGAGGTGGGCAATGCATTGCTGAATAGTGTCAGTGAGTGGGGAGATAGCTTACTGACTATGGCCCAGGATATGTTCATGCACTATGTTCAAGGTTTGTTACAGGAAAGTACCAATA